>WBNM01046377.1:17883-29854 GCA_013399055.1 Ramphastos sulfuratus | reverse complement strand
GGCACCCTGCCAAGGAGATCCCTCAAGAGGCTGAAGTCAGTTCTTCTGAAGTCCAGAGCTGTGATTTTGCTGTGCACCCTCCTTGATGCCCTGAGGATCTTAAACTCTACCATTTCATGGTCACTGCAGCCAAGGCAACCCTTCAGCTTCACTTCACTCACCAACCCTTCCTTGTTGGTGAGGACTAGGTCCAGCATAGCACCTTTTCTTGTAGGCTCATCTACCATTTGCAGGAGGAAGTTATCATCAATGCATTCCAGGAACCTCTTAGATTGCTGGTGCTCTGCTGTGTTGTCCTTCCAACAGATGTCGGGATGGTTGAAGTCCCCCATGAGGACCAGGCCCTGTGAACATGGTGAAGAGCTGAAAGAAGAGGCATGTAACTAGTGAAGTTAGTTAAATAGTTAGCTATATAATCTGGGAAGAAAGTTGTTGCTACACAATGCTTTGTCCAAAACATTACTGCTAGAGGATCGTTAAAATTGTCTGGTGACTGAATGATGTGCAAATAGCCTGGTCCTCAGTCAAGTTGTCATGGCTTGGTGTTCTTAGATAATGAGGGCTGAAGAATGATAGCTACGTAGGAGTGAGTGAAGTAGAAATAGTTTCTTAAAGGGGTAGGATTTTCATCCTGGAGATGTTCAAAGCTTCTCTGGACGTGGCCATGAGCAGCTGATCTATTAACAAAGGTAGTCCTGCTGGGAGCAAGGAGTTGGACCAGATGACTTCCACAAGTGCTTTCCAGCATAAATTCTTTTGTGATTGTTAGTGGAAATACCATAGTTTGACAAGTGAAGAGAGACTTATGTGTTTGTTTTTTGAGTAGCATCTTTGTAGTCATAATGTAAGTTTTTGCCATAGCCTCTTTAAAACCCCGAAGACTCCTACTTTATTTGATAGTGGATATCTGAATCAATGTAGTTACCTTTGCAGTACTTAATTTACACTGAAGATCTGTCATGTAATTTTACCAGAAGTAACATTTGTATGAAGGCAAAACAGAATATTTAGAAAATCAGGGCTTCAGTGCCTTAGCTACAACTGCAAGTTGAAGGAACTTCACGTGGTGGCTTTCTGTGCTTCAAGTACCGAATAAAGGCACTGCGCAAAGGCTATCAGTTTTTTGATTGATGGAAAAATTTATTATTCTTAGGTTGTCCCAAGTAGAAAGGATCAATGTTGCTTTGTTAAAAAATATTCCAGTTCAAGTATAATGTATTAAAATTACATGAAAATAATTATATGAAACCCAGAATAGGTATTTTTACTGTGAACTCATTTGTGTGTGTATAAAGGCATGTATATGCAGGTGTATGTGCTCATGTTTTTAATCTAGACAAACACATCTGCAAAACAGATGAGTATCCAAGACCTAGGTGGAAACTCTGTAGTGCTCCTCTGTGCAATCTGTTAATGGCTGACAAATCAGTACAATGGTCCAGCTGAATTTTCTTTTAATGTGGGACAAAAATAAGAAATAGCATGAGGCCAGACTCCATAATACTTTCTTTATGGAGAAGCACATACTTCATTCTTTCATCAGAACTATCTTGCTGTTGACATCTAAGCATGCTGCCACTTCCCTTCCAGCACTTTCTGTGCATGAAGGCAGAAAGAATGAAGTTGAGATCAGAACACTTTCTTTCTTTACATCATGAATAAACATAATACTTAAGTCGTGTAACTAAACAAACTTCAGCAATCTGCAATCCAGAACAATTGACCACAGGGCAGAGGGATAACAGGAACTCCCAGATAGAATTAAAACACTTAAATGGTCTTCATAATTATTTAACAATGCTATTTCCATAGAAAATACAAACTTTAGAAATTATTGTTTGCAAACTAGAGAAAATAATACTCTAACTACACATGTCAAACTTTGTTGATGTATGTATTCTATCTTTTCATATCTGTTCACACATGTGCATACATTCTTTTTTGCTTGTGCATCAAAAACTTTTTGAATGTGAAGTGTTAGTACTGGGAAGTATTTGTGTAAGAGGCAAATTGAATTGGGTAGTTCATAATGGAAATAGGAGATAGTGACCCCATTTGCAAAAGCTACCAGAAATGCTGCTGGTAAATGTTGCTATTGGCAGCAACTGCTAGCAAGGACAACTATCGCTTTACTTTTTTTAATAACCAGTGTCAAAACTGTTCAGGAAAGGGCTTTTTCCAGTAACAGTTTAACTTAAAAATGTTTTCCTCCATTTCCCTCAAAAATAATGTAGGTGTTAATGGGAAACTGGTTATTTTACTTCATCAGAATTACTTTTTAACAGCCATTTTTTAATTTAGAAAAGATCTGACAGAAATGTGTCATGCCACCTCTTAGGTCTGGGTTGGTTTTGGCCAGCATTTTTCTACCTTTGTGTTTGTTGAACACGTGATTGATGGATTTCAGGTGTCATTTGGCTCATCTGTCCCTCTGCTGGGTACCTTAAAAATTGCTGTATATTTGTGAATGCCATGTTGCAAATTTAAATTGTTAGAGAGGTAAAAGTTCTTCGCCCAAGTGGTTTTAAAACACAGTTCTCACCTACAGAGCTGTCTTCCCAGTCATGTACCAGCAGCTTTATTTGTCAGGCTAGTTTGCAGAAAAAATCAAGATCAGTGTAGAAAATAGAGGAATTCCTCAGCTGTATTTGAAGTTGTCACTTACCGTGTTTGAGTTACTCATAAGAATATTTGTACAACTATTTCAATTTTTTTCCATAGATGGCTAATTACAGCAGTATAGCTGCAAGGTAATACTTCATACTGGTGGCCAGAATGTGAAACATGTCCAGTTTTGATTCTGTATTTACTTTCTTATATAGTGGAGGAATTGCCTTATACTCCCAAGGTTTCTTCTCTATTTTCCCACCTTTAATATGGCACCTCTTAGTAAATTTCTAGCTGAGGAATACAATGTAGAGTTTTTTTTCAGCCAGACAGTGCTTTTACTTAAGTAATTGATAGGAGTCCTATTTAGAGAAATGGGTACATTCCTAATTAATATAGACTTCTGCAGAAAAAACATTCACATGCACAATGTCTTGTCAGGTAAGATTATGTAGTCCATTTCTGTTATACTCAACAACTTCTGAAACGTTAACTCCTGGGTTTTTTTAGTGAAGCTCTCTTGCGTCAGTACCCCCACTCCTACAGTTACAGTCTCTGAATGCCTTCTCAATTAGACATTTGTTACCACCATAAGTGTAACTGTATACAAGTCATTGACCGAAAAATTAATCTTGCTTACCTCTTCATTGCCTTCTGTCACATTATTGCAACGAAGTTCAGCCCCTCAAATTTTGTGAAATCCTGATTTTGTTAACAGACATTAGTGAAATTAGTAAAAAAAATAAAAGCAAAAATTAGTTACATTATTCATTCAGTAGGTAAGGTACAATTCGCCCACTAGATGCTACTCCAGACAATCATGAAGGTATGAAACTCTGCTACTACTTCTGTATTGTTTCACGTTAATACTGCGGTTGGTCTTTTCTGTCAGAGCACCGTGTTTGTTAACTGGGAAGTGCTGTTTCCTTTCACTGGGTACCAGCTGATAAAGGGTATTTTAGTATTTTTCAGGTAATTTTCAAGGTCTGACTTTCTCAAGTGCTTATGAACTATGCCAATATTACTGTTTCTGTAATTGCAAGAGTAGTTGCCCATTTTTCCAGATGAACAGATAGAAAGTGAATTTCAACACAAGAATCCAAACTAGAAATCCATCACTTTAACATAAAAAATGAATGTATAGGACTAAAACAAACAAAAAAAAATTTGAAAGTGTACCTTTTTAAGTATTAAAAAATGAAAAACAGTAAGAGTTTTCATTCATATAAAAATGTGAGAAAACATGGTTTGTATATCTAGCTATATTTAGTATGTCTAATAATGTTTAACTATCATACAGAAAGTTAACAGCATGATTTTTTTTTTATGTTTTAAGAGATACATTTATTTGTGTGTCATAAAAAAACAGGTTTCTAGTCATAAACAGGACTGTTCCATGGTTTGTCAAGCAGTACAGTGTTTAATAAGAAATTGGCATAATGTTGTCCAAGACTGTATATTTGATGTGTTTATAGCTAAAAAAATTCTATTCCTTTGTGGAATTTGTGTGCAATATTTTTTATTCCATGATAGTATTTTATTCATGATAGTATTTTTATGTTGTACTGGTGACTGTGTCAGGTTGTTGGAAGAAAGAATTTTTGTGTTGGCATCTGTATATTGCCATGAGAAAAACTGAGCAATAGCTGGCAATATCAATATGTCTCTATGCAATCTGCAACTGACTGCAGGCATAAATAGAGCAGAGAAGTTACCCAAGCCATCAGATCTTGGGGGAGGGTAAAAACAGTGATCCTGCCACTCGTTTTCTTTGTGCCAAATGTCTGCAAAGCCAGGGAGGCCACAACAATCCATTGCTGCTGTTGGTTGTCAAGGTTGGCATCGCTGCTGAGAATGGCTGTCATCTAAGAAAGCCATAAGCAAGCTCCAGCTCCTCATTTCTGTACATTAGTTACTCACAAGTTTCTTTCTGCAACCTTTTTCATTGAAGCTGAAATAAATTTTTTTCTGAAACCAACTTAGTGAGCTAGAGGTAGCTTACAAAATGAGACTGAATGCTTGAATAAACTGGTTAATACTGCCAGCTCCCCACTGTTTCTGTACTCTTTTCAAAGAGCCACAGTCTTGCTTGATTTGGCAAACTTTCTTCACATTGCATGTGACAGAAGACCCCAATGGTGACCCTTTCCTATACTTGTAATCCTATCCCTATTTCCATCAAAAATACTGTGATATGGAACTGTCCCTTACATAAGGAAAAGTGGATCCTGTTAAAGTATTTTTCAGAACAGTGCATAGCCCAACGATGTTGTCTTGCTAAGCATGTTGTAATTAAACTGACTGAAAATATCATGGTAGTACTGTTGCATGTATGTTCAATAAAGGAAATTGGTGACCATGCCATGGTACAAGCTAACATGAGGTAGAGAAAACCTTTTCAAGAGAAATTATTATTATCCTTTTCAAGGATAATAAGCAGTTGGATGAATTAATTCTGTAGCAAAAATAGTTTTATCTGCCGTGACATCCATAAAAGGTGATTTACTCTTAGAAATCAGATCTACAGAGATGAAAGAGTGCAGAAGTTCAAGCAGAGCTTGATTAGTCAAAAAAATGATTTTCTATTTTTCAGTTAATCCATACATAATTTTAAAGTGAGATAGTGAAGCCAGAATATATAAATCTGAAGACAGCAAACTCAGGACTTGCATTGCTTTATCTGCTGAAGCAGATAAAAGCTACTTTAAAATCTCTAGGCCATATTTCCATTCCTGCAAGCCATCTACAGAGTACACGTCTGAAAGAAAAAATAACAAAATATCATTACATCATCCTTAATACAATTGCCTCCCATTCCCCTCTTAAAATAATTGCAGAAAGTTCATCAATGCAGTTTTGTGATAACGTAAATTGCTAGGAAAGGCGTGAAGGGCCCAGAGCCCATACCATGTGAAGACAGGGTTGGAGGCCTGAGTTTGTTTAATCTGGTGAAGAGAATGCTAATATTTTGCTAATATTTGCTAACAGTTACCAGAAGCTATTTTTAGCTAGAATTGTACTAAAATAGTTCTTTATGTGTTAATAATGTTATCTTAATGTTATTTTTAGAACTTGTGTTGGGTATTTGTAAGCTACTGCCACATAAGCTGACTGCACTTGCTCATGATGCTATGCTGGATTCTTTGCTTTGTTAAGGCTTCCTTCACATTGCATCTGACAGGTCAGGTGCCCAGTGGTGGCCCCTTTTTATGCTTATGACTGAGCAATTAAATTTACCAAAGAAAAATGCCTGCATATTTAATTCACTACATGATTGTAATTTAGTTACTTAAACTTTGCATATTATTAAAAAGGTGGTTGGAAGGCAAAACTTGAAATGGATGCACTTACCAAATAAAGTGAAATTGCATGTTTTGTTTTTTTTTTTAAATTATCTATTATTTTCACAACCATCAAAATTTTGCCCTCTTCTTTGTTCCAGAATCGAATGGAAGAAAGCAAAGCACTGTTTAGGACAATTATCACATATCCGTGGTTCCAGAACTCTTCAGTCATTCTGTTCTTAAATAAGAAAGATCTCTTAGAGGAGAAAATTATGTACTCCCACCTAGTTGATTATTTTCCAGAATATGATGGTAAGTGGCATAAAATCAGAGCTTATGATTTACTTACATTGCAGTAATGCCAAATTGTAATACCCTTGTCCAAATGGCAGGCAGATAGCTCCTTTGATATATTTTGCTCAACTCTGGGTTGGATGGCAGAACCTTTCATGGAAAACTGTTGACCTGTAGACGAGTATTTTCAAATTAGCAATGAGACACATTGTGTCCTTTTTCATAAGTTGGGGGGAGGACTTACGTGTAAGTATAAAAGCTAAGAAGAAATAAAAATATGTTAATCACTTTTACACATTATCACCCCCGTTTTTTGAGGTTTGGTCTTGTGTGAGACTCATCATTTGAGGGGAAGTGTCCTAAGTTCTCTATGGCACTCAGACAAAACAGTATCACTCCTATTATTTTATTGTACCTCTTTTTTTCCTTTATTTTAGTTTTATATTATTTATACTAAGCTTAATGTGCTTTTCCATTAAAAAAAAACAATCAGGAGATTGTACAGTTGTTTCTACTAAAACTGTACTTTCAGCAAGTTTTCTGAAGGTGAAAAGCTAATTATTTTGAGGTAAATGAGTAGAGGCCTTGGTAACAGAGGAAAATGGAAAGCATATAATAAAAGGTCTAAAAAACTAAATGCTCCAACTTTAAAAAAAAGTTTTGTTCCACCAGGGAGTGAATAGCATATTTGAAATGTGAATAAAAGATTAGATCTTTCATATTCAAGTATGGAAAGTAATAATAGGAAAAAATGTCCATTTTGTAACTTGTTTAAGAGGAAGTAAGTGAACGAGGTGCAGTACCACAGTCAGTGTTAAGTTTAGTTTCATAGAGCTGTGCAGAAGAGGACTGGCAGTTGAGTAGAAATACACGCATTCTTTCAAGTTTGTTCGGCAGTTCCCCGCGTGGCATCATGAGGATGAGAAGATTCTACAGTCTGCGCTGTCGTCACCAATTAAGTAACAATAAAGACTGCTTCAAATGCTTGTCGAGAAAGAACAGAAAAAAAATCAACCATTCATTACAGAGAAACACTCTTTCTCCTGTCCTTTGCCATTGATGAGGCTCAGAAAAAAGATTATGGACTGCTAGGGCTACTGGAGTCAAGACCTGGACATCCTTGCATGGCTAATACTAGAGGACTGACTTGCAGACTGGAATGAAGAGCTTTTTGACTTAAATTTTTCATACTTGCACTACAGTAAAAAAAAAAAATAAATTCCATGATAGTCAGTAAAGGTGTATCAAGTAGGCTTGGATAAAGACTCTGAACAATGCAGCAGATTTCCAAAGAGCACTATGTTTAGCTACATGAAACTCCCTGACAATCTAAGAAGAAGTGGTTTAAAACAATAAGCAGTTTATTGTCAAGAAATCATTGTCTTTTGAAACTCCTAACAGTTTTCTTCACAAATACTGCGAATTTATTTGTGGTAGTGTGAGGTTTACTGTGGCTGCCATTTCTAGAGTCTGGTGACCAAGCCGAAGGCCAAAGCCTCTTGTGTTTTAGAAGCTGTAGAAGTGTTGAGCAATCCTCTGTCTTGCTCCATGGAGTATACAATCTGTCTCAGGAAGCATGTCACCCAAACATATGTGTGCACATGCATGTTCATGTGAGGACACCCATACATTGCAGAGTCTCACTCCCCCTCCACAAGAATTTGTTGCACACCAGCAAATGTGTTCACCAGTTATGTTATCTCTCTTTTATGCATTCTTTACCTAAATTTTACCGTTATCTGGATCTGAAATGTTAGCAGTTGCAAGCTTGAAGTATTAAAAATAAGGCTTATTATCCAGTTGTTGAAAAATCTGTGAGCATGTGCTAACTCCTGAAGTGCAGATTTCATAACTACTGAAGCACAGAGCTATCTGTAACAGCTGAACACTCACTTATATTGTCATGTAACAACACAACTAATGAAGAGAGGAGGAGGCAGCACAGAAAACATGCATATTCTGTAGAAACCTGTGTTCCAGAAATAGGAGAGTGAAGGAATAATGTCCTTTGGAAACAGCACTAGTAATGGAACAGAATTCAACACCTTGTGGCTAATGTTCTTGCTTCTGCACCATTCTTTCGTCTGTGAACATAAATGAATCCTCACTGTATCAGGATGGAATTCATTACCCTCAGTCTTCCGTGAAGCTGAACATGTGGTTCGGTTACTCTCTTTCCTGAGAAGTACAACCTTCATTTAGATCTGGTAGAACCATTATCATGCATTTCAATAACAAGAGATCTATTAGAACACAAGCATTCTGCAATCAAACAGCTGCACAAGTATTTTTATTTGATTATCACTACATAAATGGAGTTCTGTTGGTGAAAGTGTCAGACCAGTTCAGGATATAACTTCATTGGCTCTCTGCTAAAATCCTCATAGAACTAATAAATATTCCAGTGATAAATGAACCTAAGTATAATTTAAATATAATAGGTGTAGAATGAGCATTCTATTAACATTGTCAAAGATGTATTAGTATAGATAATTTTTCATTCCATGCAGTTATAAATACCTGCTTTAAACATTATCTTACCAAGGAAAGAGGATAGTTAGCAGTTTTGGCATGATATCTCTGACCTCATATCCTGCTGAATTTTCCATCTTTATTTTCCATAGTTCCTACCACGAAGAAAGTAGCAAATGTAGGATACTATTGGTTAGTAATAAGTTCCCCATCTTACCTTACATGACACCCACAAACTGAGTCTTTCATAGTTTCTCTTAAAGAAGTTCAAATTCTGAATCTGCCTTAAGAAAAATGACTTCTCTTCTTAATTATCAGGACCACAACGAGATGCACAGGCGGCACGAGAATTCATCCTGAAGATGTTCGTGGACCTAAATCCAGACAGTGACAAAATTATCTACTCCCATTTCACATGTGCTACAGACACAGAGAATATACGCTTCGTCTTTGCTGCTGTCAAGGACACAATCCTACAGTTAAACCTGAAGGAGTACAACCTGGTCTGACTGTGCCTAAGAGGCCCTTGAAAACCAACTTCACATGATTGAAGATACACAAGAGGGACTGTATTATCTGTGAAAACAATTTGCATAATACTAATTTATTGACGGCCTGGACTCTGAATGTCCACAGAGTTTGTAGTTAATATTATGATTTTATTTAAACTATATTGAGGAAAATCAAAAGATGCTGAATTACATTCACAGCATATTTCCTCATTTTTTAGGCAAAACCTTGTGACTCAATGTGTTTTAAATTCTCAGTCGTGCATTTACAAGGGATAGCAGTTTTTTGCTGTTGAAGCAAAATTAGGCTGGTTTCCTCTCTCTGACCCTTTCTCCTTTCTTCCTCTCCCCCCTTACCTTTTACAAGGTACAGTGGCTTTTTTTTTTTTTTTTTTTTTTTTTTTTTTTTTTTTCTTTCCTTCCCCCTTCCCCCCAGTTGCATTCCTGGATGAAATATATTCTATTGAGTGTTTTGGTCAGGGAAATGCTATCATCACAATTTAAGTCATTAATCATTCAAATTTTACAGTATGTACTTTCCCTGAAGGATCAAAGTGTTGATACTGTGATTTTTAAATTCTTGACATGGCTATCTTCATTCTGTCTTCACTTTCGAGACTAGAATGTTGGGATTGAAAACAGAATTACAGACATCTAAGGATATTAAACTTAACCGTATTTTCACAGTTTAGGGGAGGAGCACGGAAGACAGAAATGAAATAGTTAAGACACAACCTGAGATGTATGCATAGGATGTTAGAACCTGTTTTTAATTGCCATATGCTTCTTTTCTTTTATTCACAAATGCCAAATAGAAATGTCATAGACACTACATTTTTCCCAGTGGCTACAGCCTGAAACAGTGGGGGTGTTTTTTCAGTTGTGTGTGTTTTTTTCCTTAAGTTAGAGCTTTTTTAAGTGTTCTTTTTCCACAGTAGAAGAATTATTTTTATTGTATAAAACTATTGTTGCCAAATCTGACTTTATGTAAAACCAGTGCTCTTGAAACAGAAGATACTGATTGCAATGCCAAACTGATGGGTTGGGAACTGACCTGCTTGAGTCAACTGCCAAATGCTAAACAAACACAGTTTCAGCCTGTGTTCCCATTTTTTAGAAAGTGTTCTATTGTCTGTCAAAACCAACAGTGTGAGTGAGTATGCTACAAGGTGCACCATGCACATGCGTGTGGTCTACTGATGTAAAGACAGCTTAAATCTCTTATGTCAGATATGGCATGAGATTGTTTTCTGTAATACCAAGACACCTTTAGTTGTAAAGCAAGAAAATTGTTAGTGGAAGATCACCTTTAGGAGCCTTTCTTTACAAGGTTGCTTGTTAGCTAACTGATTTCAGACATCTGATAGGCTTTCATTCAGAACAGCCTCTCTGGGAGCTCTTTAGAAAAGATATGTTAACGTAAGTGAAAGAATGAAAAAAAATTCTTTGCAATTTAAATGTACAATTTTTTTAACAACAGAAATGCAGCACACATTGGTGAGCCTTTATTAAGCAGCTTAAGTGGAAAGGTGTTTTTTGATTGGGTCCATGATTGCTAGCAAGCTCTAGAAAACTCGAGTTGAGACATGATTGGATCAATTATCTGCAATGTCAAGTAGCAATAGAGTACATCACACAGAAATTACTGCCTCATAAACAGCAGATGGGAGGTGGAAAAAAAGAATGGCTTATTAGTTGATTACCAAAGTTAGCTATAAATACTAATGAGACATTTTTCATCCTTAACCCTCCCAACTCCAAAACAACAGCAACAGTTGCTATTTTTCGCTCCCTCTTAAAACACCTTGTAATTTAAAATTGGTTGTAGGTATAGTGCAATTATGAATGCTATAATCATTGTACATACATCTCTCTCTATATATATATATGGCAGCATCCATACTGGCTTTGTAATCATTAATTTTTGGCAAATTGAATGTGCTGTATTGATATGTATCTATGTAATTGTATTGTATGTCTTATAGCTAATTCACATTTTAAATAATGTTATTTTATTTACTTTTTTAAGAGAGAAGAATGTAAATTTTGTCAGTTTATTTCTGACTAGGGATTTGTTGTTGTTTTTTATTTACAAAAGAAAAAAAATTACTATAGTACAGAGCGGTACTTGCATTGTGCTGTATAAAATCTTTTGCACATTCCTGAGTAGAAGTAAATTGGAGACACCCAGAGAGAGGCCATGCATGTTCAAAATAATACTTAAATCTTGTCAGGGTTTTAAACAGGTCTTATTAGAAGAACTTATCCATTGTATCTAGGATTGGAACACAAACTTTTATATATAAATTTAATTTATTTTTGGCAGAGTCACTTTAGGTTACTTTTCTTATAGGCTTTATTATAAAAGTAAATTTAGAGATATTTCAAACCGTTGTACAAAGTACTAATCAGCATATACTATTGCCCTGAAAATACCATGAAAAAATAATGGAACATCAGATCAATCAAACAGTCTTTCAGGAACTGCAGAAATCTTAGGTATATAACAACAACAACCAAAAAATCACTATTGTTAATGATTTTAAGGAGTTACGGTTTTGTATTTAATAAAACTAAAGGAGATAGATCTAGGTTATAAATAGCAACACTGACATTCTGAATAGGGGATCAGAGCAGTAGCTCTTGCACACAGCATAAAAAAAATTGGTTCTGAACTTGCTATAACCACATCAGAGCTGCTGTTTTCATAGTTCCGGTGTTGACAGATATCCCTTTTACCCTGGGAATACATTGCCTGTGCTGGATTCAGTGTGATAAAAGGAAGTGTAACAAAACAAAACAAAA
>WBNM01046377.1:0-10196 GCA_013399055.1 Ramphastos sulfuratus | reverse complement strand
GTTGTAATGACAGGACTAGGGGCAATGGGTTTAAACTGGCAGAGGGGAGATTTAGAGTGGATGTTAGGAGGAAGTTCTTCCCAGTGAGAGTGGTGAGGCACTGGAACAGGTTGCCCAGGGAGGTTGTGGCTGCTCCCTCCCTGGAGGTGTTCAAGGCCAGGTTGGATGAGTCCTTGAGCAACCTGTCCTAGTGGGAGGTGTCCCTGCCTATGGCAGGAGGTTGGAACTAGATGATCTTTGAGGTCCCTTCCAACCTTACCATTCTATTATTCTATGATGCAGGAAGATGTCTTTAGTGGAACTTTAAAAGGTTTTTTCAAATTTAGAATTCCTCAGAAGTGGCCAGAAAAGTAGTTGACAATAGATGGCCATTAACAATGTACTGAGACAACAGCAAAAATGAGAAGGACAGTAGACTATGAATTACTTACACACTGAAGTTACTGATGCAGGAGGAGGAAACTCTCTTGTGGGAAACTATCTGAATAATTGCTTAGGTTTAGCTCAAAAGTGTACTGAAAATAACAACACAGAAATCATCATACCACTTCATTAAAAGTCTTTTGAAAACATAAAAAGGTAAAATCCAAGTCATATTGCCAAGACCATGAGGCTGTCAAGGAAAGCCCAAGCTGAAAATGTAATTACGACCATGTCCTACCTAGCTATAAATGTAGGAGCTGTGACAGGAAATAGCATGTATAAATATTGACAGAAAGTAAAGACATCAACAAGCCACACAATTTTACATCTTTCATCACAGACAGGTGCAAACACTTTTGAGGATGTTGTATCTACATCTAAGTTTCTGTTAGTATAGCAAGGATATGGCACATTTTATGATGTTTGAGAGCTGTAGTCTTACAGATAATGCTTAGCTACCTAAAGAATGTCTGGAAATGTTGGAAAAACATTGTAATTTCATGGATTTTAATGAAAAGTAGAAGTTCTGCTTTGTTTGATGTATTTTAGTTTTTGGTTGGTTTTTTTTGTTTTGTTTTTGGGATTTTTGGTGGCTTTTTTGATTGGGGATTTTAAACTTAAACTTATTTTAAAGGTGTTTTATACAAGAGTCTCTGTTTCTTAGTATCTTATGTATAAGTACAGCAATGGTTCTAGAGGCTGAAGAGTAGTAAGTTTTCACAAACTACAGCAGTCATGAGAAAAAAAAAATATATAAAAATAATTCCAAATATCTTTGTGTATTTCTTAATTTAAACTTCATGATTTGGGATGTCAGTGTTCTTCAGATGTCCTTTCAGATGCTTGTGGTGTTAATATTACATGTATTGATTTCTAGCTTTTTTTTTTTTTTTTACTATACTGAATTAATTTGGAATTAGTTGGTCTACTATTTTTTATAATCAACTTCATCTATTTTCATTAGCAGTTACTATAAAATTCAATTTGTGTTCAAAGAAAAATGTATTTATCCACCAAAGAAATGACTTTTTCTCACCATCCATGTCGTAGCACAACAAACACTTGTCACAGTGACCATTTTAAAAACAAACATGCACTTAGCAAATTCTAGAAGTCATGTAGTTCTAATGCATGACTTGCCATTGACAAAGCATTTGCACCTTTCTCAGGCTTGAGTGCTAGTTATAGGGTCACAGCACATCTGAATGCCAAATTCAGAAGAACAAACCAAACCACTCTTTATTGGCTGAATTTCTATCTTCCGCAGATTGTCAGTTAAACAAAATTACTTTAATTTATTATTCATTTGCTTCTTTCTGTGTTGGGGTAGAAATCCAAATACCTACTTCTGAAGTCTGCAATTCATGGTGATTATCCAAGGATTTAATAGATTCGCTACAATTCCACAGTGAGCGAACTATAAGCAGATAGCTTTACACAAGTGTAGTCAATTTTGTTTAGAGAGAAAACACATTATAAAAAAAATAGCCTACACACATACTAATGAGTCATCCATCACTGTACATAATAAGTTCTTCATAAGCATTTTAGCAATATATTCGGAAAATCCCAATTTATTGACTAATTCTGAAGGTATTTTCTAATTCCTGCAGGAGTTGCATGGAATGCTTTGTTATGGATGAATGCTTCTAGTTCAAGTAGCTAAACAACTGACTGCCTGTCAAAAGTAAACTAAACATGCTGTTACAGAGGTTATTTTAGGCCTCCAGTACTCCCTTTACACATATTTTCTCTGTTCTCTGTGGGCATGAATTTAATTTTGAGTAATTATAAAATGTCACCAGTAGGTTGCAACCAAATGGCATGTCAGTCACTTCTCCATAAAAAACTTAAAGTGGTCAGCTACCTGCTACTAAGGTAGATAAAATGGAAAATCGTATCAGAAATATGGGGGAGGTTTTCTTCCTGGCAGAAAAATTAACTATGTAAACCACCAAAAGTGCTGGAGATGTATGAATTAATGAAGCACCTCATAAATAGATCAAGTTAGGCATTTTTTTGGGTAAGCTTAGCAATCTTGGACACATTTACTATTTATTTATAGGTTGTTACAAGAACAGAATATTAAAAATTACACATTTTAATAGATCATATCAAAGAACCTGTCTTTCTGTATAGTCACCCTTGCATACGTTTTTGTCAGCTGCACCACTCAGTATCATCTGCAAACTTGCTGTGGATGCACTCAATCTCACTGTCTATGCCTTGGTGAAGATACGTAACAGCACTGGTCCCCATATGGACTCCTAACGAACACCACTTGTCACTCGGCTCTGATTTGGTTTTAGGAAGTAACAAGGCAGGAATTATAAAATAAGTAGTTACTTTATTTTTTAAAAGCTCCACCCAGAAACTATATACAAATTAGTTAGATTGAGTTCTGTCGCGGCGAGGGAAGACTTGGACGCTCAATATGAGTGTTTTGCAAGTTTCCTGCTTCAAGCTTCAACTTTGTTAGACAGATTACATGCTTATATACTCTATATAATAAGGTGATGCATATTCTGTAATACAAGCACTACATTGGTGATTATTTTATAGGTCAGCCACTCCTCTAGTCCCTGAATCTGTTTCTTACACATCCTTGTTTTTCTCATAGCTAGCTAACCGCAAACATCTTGTTATCATACCACAGCTGCATCCAAGGACACTGTATCAGCACTTTAGAGCAACTGAGTCCAATGTTTGTCAAGGTCCTGTTCTGCTAACTTCACCACGTCTATGTGACCCTTCTGAGCTAACCAATTTCCCACAGAGTTCAAATTCATTTGGGAAGATCTTCACAAGAATGCTTATGGGGAATTTAGTAATTCAGGAAAATCAGAATATTGGAAAAGGTTTGCTACAAAACAGCTTTGCCCCACTTATAAATAAAAGGCAGCCTGGAGCCCTAGGGAACGTCTGTGCTACTCACAGAGGTGGAGTAGGAATTTTGAGATGGTCCCTTGGCTCCTTTGCGGCAGTGTCTGGAACTGCAAATTGTGGTTCAGCGGCAGATCAAAGCAGTACAGGATCCAATGCGAGTAAACCCGCCAGAGTCCAAAATGACTACAGACATGGTTTCCACGGGCAAAGATCGTGGGGCAGCACAGGGCAAAGCTGGGCTGCTCGGCAGTGTTCCCACAAATGGTGGCAGTTCACAGCAGAGGCAGGTCCCTGCAGCAGGAAGTCAGGATGCAGCAATCTGAAAGCGGGGACTGTGCGCTTTCTCGTCACCATTCTTCCAGATGACCCTCCAGGTCCGGGTCCGACTCCAGGTCCCCCTCAAGGTCTGGCTCAAGGTCTGAGTCAAAGTCTGACTACATAATGTGTCCAGTTGCCATGTATATATGCTGGGGCGATTTGCTCTTCCCCATTCAGCCCTGCAGGGGTGGGGTAAGGAACTTCGCACCTACTTCTTTTCACATTCCAAACCCCTGCAGCCAGAGGTGGGGGGGAGCAAAACAGTTTCATGCCCCATTCAAACCTCTGGTGGGGCAGGGACTTGGGTGTGCCCTGCCACAGTCTCTGTCTGGACATCAAACTGTTGACCTTTGTATGCAATCATCCAGCCAATTTCTTACCCATTGGACAGTCAACCCATCAAATCCATATCTCTCCAGCTTTAGAGAGAAGGATGCTGCGCAGGACTGTATCGAAGCCTTGCAGAATTCCAGATAGATGCCATCCATTGGACTTCCCTTGTCCACTGATTTAGTCACTCCAGTGTAGAAAGCCACTAGGTTGGTAAGGCAGGACTTGCCCTTGCTGAAGCCATGCTACAAAATTAGCAATATTGGACTATGATACCTCGGTTATCTGTTAGAAAGAAAACTGAGCTGTTTTCAAAGTACTCCTACTGAAATGACTAGTTTTGCCTTTTGAGAATTAGACTGGTTTGTGATTATTCAATTAATTGTTAACTTTTTTAAGTGCTACTTTAATTGGTATCCTTTAATCGAGGCATTCTGGTTGTAAGGGTAAGGAGTATATTACATAATGTGTACTTGGAGGGTGGTTGAATCTGGGATATTTTTCACTGCACTAGTATTTGGGGTCACTGAACTTGTCAGACTAGCTAGGGCCAGTAAGAAAGTTTCTCTTAATATATTCCTTTAAAGGAGTGCAGCTACCATGAGTTACTGAGTAAAGACATGCACAAAGTACACAGAGTGGCAAAGAAAATAAACAAGTCAACTGGAGTGAAAATTCATCACTGTGTAAAATAACAAACCAAATAGAACCTGCACCACCCACCCTAGAGAGAAAGTCACGTGACTGTCAGAGCAAAACTGTGTTTATTTTAATCTCCCAGTTCTGAAATATGCGTAACATCTGGGGGCTGTTTCTCTTTGAATCTCCGTACTCTACATAGCTGTTTACTCCTAAGAAGAGTGGTTATGAACCACTACCAAATAAAAGTCCTGTAACCATTTTTCATATATTAAAATGACCATGCTCTGTGAAGACCCAGAAAATAATGATTTCACATTTTTTCACTACTTCTTGAGTGAATGACAACAGGATTTTCAGTGCTCTTGTATTGCTGCTGTCACTCATAGTATGTTAAGAACAGATTAGCTAGAAAGAGTTTAGAAAAAGTAGATACACAATTTAGGAGTAATACTG
Source organism: Ramphastos sulfuratus (assembly GCA_013399055.1). Lineage (NCBI taxonomy): Eukaryota > Metazoa > Chordata > Aves > Piciformes > Ramphastidae > Ramphastos > Ramphastos sulfuratus. The sequence goes on along the minus strand of WBNM01046377.1, from coordinate 5,144 downwards.
AAATAGTAGTCCTATCAAGTTCCCTGCCTCGAAGTTCTTTTGCATATCAGCAGTAACCAAGAAGCCAATGCAACCATCTAAAAAAACCCCAACTTTTAGAAATACCAAAACTGAAGCTACTTACCTTATTGAACATAAACTGACAGATTTTTTTTGCTCATGTTTTTTCTAAAGCACAATCTGCCCCGCTTCTATACTTGTTTGTTCAACCAACCACTTCCATGTAAAACACATAATAAAACATGAGATTATGGAACATCTAAAAGTTCCTTCTACTGTAGCCATTTTTTAGTTTCCTATCTCTACCCCAGACCACAACATCCTGTCTCTTTCAGGCCTTTACAAGAAACTGTTTCATGCCCATTTTAGCTGGTACCCTCCTGATTTGAAGATGATGTTTATGCTTAAGGAAGCATAACAACAATGAAAACCTGACCAGCAGAAAACAGCAGTACATGTTTTCGTGCACCTTTCTTTTGAAGAATAATAGCGTACAAGCAGGAAAAATAGAAGTGTCTGTAGCTGTTTTATGATTTTGTTACAAGACATATTCCTGAAAATTACTTCCTATTGTCCTCCATGAAGTCAGACAATGCTGTCACCCCACTTGAAAAAAAAACAAACTTTAAAACTTTTCCCAACTTAAAGTAAGCACAGCTTTTTCATCAACATGCAGGTCGACAATCAGCTATTTGAGTTTAAGCGTTTTTAGATCACACAACTAATAAACTGCCCAAAGGATTTCCTATATTATAGTAACTTGTTCTTAGATTACAAAATAGGTGGAATACAGTTTAACACATTGTGAAGAGTTCTTTCTTCTGCTGAAAAATTCATAGGTAGGGAAATAGTCACTGAGAAACTGTTTAGAACTTCATTACATTATGGCAGAAATCCCCTCTCCTAGAAGCCTAACTACCCATCAGAGACAGAAATCTGTGTAACTTCTCTTCCTCTCTCTTCCTTTGACTGTTGCATTATGATGATCTTTGGGTTTCGATACTGTTAAAGAATCACTGATGAGCAAACTGGGACAGAAGGAGGAATTTTTATGCATGGTTCTGAAGCTAGCTGATGCACCTCTGAGGAGTTATAGAGGGAAAACTCCTATAGTACAGTTCTGGAAAATCTACAAATGCATATTTTTACTTTCTGATAGTGCTAATAAAAGTAAGATATACACTGTAAAAATAAATTTGGAATTTGATTTTTTTTTTCCTTTGGAGAATCAATCCTAATGTGAGACCAGAGATACAATGTGAATTTCAAAATTGTTAGCACAGTGGGAATGGTACTGCTTGGTACACCTCTCTGCAGTTCACCCAAACCTCCTGATTCTGACACTTACCTCAAACTGTATGTACTGGTAATCAAATAGTATTAGACATGGCAAATATTTACTCATACTAGCAATGAGTCACATTATTCAGAGAACAGCCACATTTCTGTGAAATTCCTGGATCAGCAAACTCAGAGGATCCCGACTCCTTCAAACATGTCTGCATTTTTCTAATCTCAGGGAGGTATTAAAAAAGCTTTCAAATTGCTGCATAATTAACTACTAATATATTTAATTATTAAAGGTGGAGACAATTGTTTTCCATGGCCCTAGAAATACTAAGCTTTGATTTAAACATATTTTACATTCACAATGTAAATACATGCAATTGCCTCTCAGGAAGAAATCAACATAATCAACCACTTACGATTGTTTAAATAAATATCTGCTTATATTTCCATTTTTCTAATCTTTTCACCTATCATTTTTGCATAAACTTTGAGAAAAAAGATCTGTGCTTGTTGTAAAATGCATTTCAAGATCTGCAAGTTCGAAAGTTCAGTTATTATTACAAGTTTTGTTTTCTTTAGAACAAACCAGCAGAGCAAGCAAAGCTGAGAGGGAAAGGGAAAAAAAAGTTCAATAGTTCTTAATGCATGCAGAGCATCATTATGAACACAAGAATCTAACTCCTGCACAGTAAATAGCCTCCTGGTTAAGGAGGTCCCAGCTGACTGGAGATTGGCAAATGCCACGTTCACCTACAAGAAGGGCTGGAAAGAGGATCCTGGGGAACTACAGACCTGTCAGTTTGACTTCAATGTCAGGGAAGGTCATGGAGCAGATCATCTTCAGTGCCATTACACAGCATGTGCAGGGCAACCAGGTGCTCAGGCTCAGTCAGCATGAGTTCAAGAAGAGCAAGTCCTGCTCCACAAACCTGATCTCCTTCTCTGGCAAGGTGACCTGCTCACTGGATGAGGGAAAGGCTGTGGATACTGCTTACCTGAACTTCAATAAAGCATTAACACTGTCTCCCACAGCATCCTCCTAGAGAAGCTGACTGCACGTGGCTTGGATGGGTGAATTCTGTGCCAGGTAAAAAAATGTCTAGAAGACCAGCCTCAATAAGCAGTGGTGAATGAAGTTGATTCCAGTTGGCAGCCCATCACTGGTGCTGTTCCCTAGGCCTGAGTAGTGGGGCCAGTTCTCCTTAATATCTTTGTCAATGATCTAGATGAGGGGATTGAGTTTACCCTCAGTAAATTGGCAGACAATACCAAATTGGGTTGGAGTGTTGATCTGCTTGAAGATAGGAAGGATCTGCAGAGGGACCTGGATAGACTGGATCAATGAGCTGAGACCAATTGTATGAGGTTTAACATGGCCGAGTGCCAGGTCCTGCACTTGAGTCACAATCCCAGGCAATACTATGGGCAAGGGAGAAAGTGGATGGAAAGCTCCCTGGCAGAAAAGGTCCCGGGGATGCTGGCTGGCAGTTGAACATGAGCAAGCAGTGTGCCCAGGTGGACAGGAAGGTCAACAGCATCCTGGCTTGTACCAGGCATAGTGTGGCCAGCAGGAGCAGGGAAGTGATCATGCCCCTGTACTTGGCACTGGTGAGGCTGCATCTTGAATGATGTGTTCAGTTTTGGGCCCCTCACAACAAGAAGGACATTAAGGTGCTGGATTATGTCCAGAGAAGGGCAATGATGCTGGTCTGGAAAACAAGTCTTATGAGGAGAAGCTGAGGGAAATGGGATTATTTAGTTCAGAGAAGAGGACGCTGACAGGAGACTTTGCTAGTCTCTACAATTACCTGAGCAGTGATCGTAGTGATGTGGATGATGGCTGCTTCTCCCTAGTATCGAGGACAGAATGAGAGGAAATAGCCTTAAGTTCTGCCCAGGGGAGGTTTAGATTGGATATTAGGAAACGTTTCTTTACTGATGAGTGATCAGATATTGGAACAAACACCCAGGGAGGTGGACATGTTAAAAGTGTTAACAAAACATGTAGGTGTGGAACTTTGGAACCTAGTTCAGTAGCCATGGTTGTATTAAGACAACATTTGGGCTGAATGATCTTAGATTTTTTTTTTCAAACAAAACAATTCTATGATTCTAAATGTTTCTTTCCCTTCTTCAACCTCTCTTCTGCCAAACAAACAAACAAATCAGCCCACACAAAATCCCCCCAAAACCAACCAAACAAAAAAGCACCCCAGAAAACCACAATCCCAAAATAAAATAACCAAACAGAAACAAATCCAGAAAATAAAGTGCTTTCAATACCTGAAAACACTCAAAAAATCATATGCTGATTTTGCAGATCATTAGAGTTAGAAGGTTGTATATATTGTCATTATTTGGAAACTTGTAAATGAATCTTGAACTCTGGGACATGGAGCACAACCTAGTGTTACATTAGAAGGTTTGTCCTGAAACAGCTACAAATAGGATTCTGCCCAGAGAACGGAAGGGGCTGAACTGGACAAAATCATGAAGCTATGAGATCTCTAGCCTGAAGACATTCCCACCTTGACTACCCTTAAAATATTTCTAATGTTAGCACAAGTAATTATACAGTGTGCTCTTTTTGGTGCTGCAGTAATCAAGCATCTTGCTTGAAGACCCATGTCCTCAAAGGAGATAGTGACAATTATTCTGTAATAAGTATTTTCTAATATTAAGGAATAAACCTCATGCCCTAATAATACAGCTCTCTAAGACAAGTTTGAAGGTTTTAGGGAGCAAAACTACATTTGCTTACAGAAAGATGCAAGGGTGAATCATTTTATAAAGTCCACACATGCTGAACAGGGTTTAGATACGGTCTTGTAAAACACATCAATACATATTCATGGAATTGCCCAGAAATCTTTAACATATTTACCAGTCTTTCAGAGCACATGCTAATATATGCAAATAATTTTCCACATGCACACTCCAGCCTCTGGTGAATTTTGGGAAAGGGTCTTCAAGAAGAATCCCATTTGACATTCCAATGTTCCTCAGTATAGACTAGACGCCAGTTAACCCAGAAGTTCACACATGCTCAGAGAGGTGTGGACTCATTGGTGAAAGTCTTGTCTAGAGGAGTGTCTATTCTTTCTTACAGCAAAAAAATGGTCTTACTTTACAATTTATTGCTTTTCTTTCTGTGATTTGTCATCTCTTTATCTGAGACCTACAGTCTTTTTCCAGCTGTATTCCATGTTATCTTAAAGAAACAAGCTAACAGTTATGGTTTCTCTACTATGTTCTAGTTATTTCACTGACCTATTCTATTTCATATTTATTTATTCACCTATCTTATTTAATTTTGTACTTACAGTACTGCAGGCATGACTAAGACGTTAAAGATTTCCAAGACTGTATTCCTTACAAAGTAAAAGCCAGTCAGGTAAATGCCAGATTCAAATAAGTAAGCAAGGAATGAAATACAGCTAACTTCAAAAAAACTCCAAAATTAAAACCAGCCGACACCAAAGGCAGGCATGTTCTCCTCTCTATCACAACTTCCATCCTCGTTGAGAGGCAGAGATTTCAGGTGAGATAAGGGCAAGCAAGTCCCAGGCAGGAATTTTACAATGTTAACCGGTTGGTCACAGTGTCCTGCTGCCTTCCACGGAGCTCAGAGAGAGCCAAAAGTGGGGCGACCGAGCTGAGCCCCTCAAGCATCTGCCCCGTCCCAGCAGGCAGTCATCCCTGGCAGCCAGGTGCCCCCAGCAAATCGGCAGCCTCTGCGCACAGCTGTGGCATGCAGCCAGGAGAGCCTAAGCCTATCGATGAGAGCTTGACAGTCTCCCCTTTTCCCATTCGTGCGTGCCGTTTGTTTAGGACACCCCTATTCTTCTTTAAAC
>WBNM01046376.1:1990-31995 GCA_013399055.1 Ramphastos sulfuratus | reverse complement strand
CAACCTTACCATTCTAAAGATTCTATGAATGCAGTTACTCTGAAAAATATCTTCAGTAATAGGTCTGATTTGGATTGGCCAATCAGTTAGATCATTTTAGGGTGACCTGACAGTGCTCAAAACCATTAACCACACCCTTTGGCAAAACAAACAACTGTAAGTGTAGCCATATCAAGTAAACACTAGAGTAAGTATAATTCAAAGTTCTAACAATTAATTGACTTACATCTCTATCTACTGTTGTTGCAAAACCAATTGCTTCCTTCTGTGTGCAGTTGACAGCCTTCTGAAGAGTATAAATAACTTGTTCATAGGTATGGACTTCATCATTAAACAGCATGCAGTAGTAAGTGTCACTCTTCTCACTTCAAAGCAAGGATAGAATTTGTGTAATTCGAAGTAATGGTTGCTTTGGTTTGTTTGTTTTTTTTGTTTTGTTTGTTTTTAATCAACTTCTAGTTTAACAAACTTTTCCCCACAAGCAAGACAACATAAGCCTGGGCTTCCTTTGCTGAACATGAATATCTGCCAGCAATGTGAAAAGGACTGATTATCCCTAGCTTCTGTAGGAATGTGCAATTTTCCTTTGGAATTAAGTCCAAAATGAGCAGACTCTTAGGACAATACCTGTCCAAGTATTTTTGAACATTTGCTGATTCTGAATGGATAGTTTCCTACTAGGGAAAACCCACTTCCTTCCAATGCAACTGTACTCAATACCCCACAGCTTCTTAGAGATTTCACCAGTTTCATCCTTTTGCCACAGATGTCTTCCTAGTATTGCACAACTAAAACTTGGCAGACTTAAAAAAACCCCAACTCCACTATCCTCAAAACCACAACTTACTAAGCTTACACAGATGCAGTGCTATCTCTCAATTCCCATCACTCACTTATGCAGCATATTCTTACAAAGGCAGTAACAAGATATTACAAATTCATAACAACTATGTTACAATACACTTAGACATTCTGTAATGCTTCAAAGTTTGTAGTAAGTGGATCATAAAGTACCAAAAGAAACCCTGTGCCATCAGAATTTCAGTAAACTTTGATCTTAAGAAGTTAACCTGCCACATCTTCTAGGGTACTGTATTTCCTAATACTTCCCTTTCAATATTCAGAAAGCCAAGGCATCACAAAGATGTTTCATCATTGCTATGGAGAGAAATCAGCTGTATAATCACAAAAGTAAAAAATATGAGAAGAACAAATCTATTAAAATTATTTTAGTCCATTGTCTACAAAATTCCTGACAAGTTGAGGAAAGGCACAAAAGATACTTAAATTCAGAATATTTACTGTTGTAAATAGCTGAAAGCCTTTAAAATGCAGAAGACAAATACCAGACTTACCTCATTTCTAGGCCAGGCAATTCGTTTTCCTTTTCCCATGTTAATATATCTACTGCATATTTAAATGTGATGGCAAAAATATTATAAGCTCTTGCTACCATATCTTCTGGTAGGTGTACAAGAGGATCCTGGAAAACAAATATAAATAGCATTTCAGAAATTAAATGACATGCAAAACAGAAATTGTCAAATTTGCACCTCTCTCTATCAAAGATATAAACATCTTTAAATGACTACTTTTGAAAGGAACAGAGTCAATACTAATTCTGTTTTCTTTCTACAGTTCTTCAATCCAATCACTTTAGCAGTCTAACATTCAGTACCTAAATATTAACTTGCCTTTGATCATAGAATCATAGAATGGTAAGGTTGGAAGGGACCTCAAGGATCATCTAGTTTCAACCTCCTGCCACAGGCAGGGACACCTCCCACTAGTACAGGTCACTCAAGGCCTCCTCCAACCTGGCCTTGAACACCTCCAGGGAGGCTGTGGAGCACAGAATCACCCCATGTGATCAAAGATCATGTTGGGTGATTCTGTGCTCCACAATCTCCCTGGGCAGCCTGTGCCAGTGTCTCACCACCCTCACTGCAAACAACTTCCTCCTAACATCCAGTTTCAATCTCCCCTCTGACACTTCAAGCCCATTGCCCCTTGCCCTGGCATTACAAGCCCTTGTCAATAGTCCCTCCTCAGCCTTCCTGTAGGCCCCCTTCAGATCCTGGAAGGCTACTCCAAGGTCTCCTGGAAGCCTTCTGTTGTCCAGGCTGCAGACCCCCAACTCCCTCAGCCTGTCCTCACAGCAGAGCTGCTGCAGCCCTCTCAGCATCTTCATGGATCATTCACTTAAATTTTCACATGCTTCTCCATTTTCATTTTCACCATTTGCAGTTCTGCACACCTTCTAAGATAGCTCTTCTGAAGAAATTTTAAACCTCAGCATTATTAAAATCTGCTTCTTCCATGAGGCCTTCAAAAACAGTTTGAAAATCTGCTTACCAATATTAGTAAACTGCAGAACACAAACAACTAAGCAGCTATTGCCTTGATTTATATGCAGCACACTTAGAGGTAGAATATCCAACCTTACACAAGATTCAGCACACTGGGATCAAGATTTATGGAGGACATCTCTGACATGCTGTGGTATATAAATAATTGAATGCTTCAATGTGACCAGGTATTTTATAATCATCTGCCTAGATCTCACTCTTGTTTGCAGGCAGCTGTTCCCCTTTGGTACATGGACCATGCACCCACTTGTGCCTATTCTGCACTCTCCAGGGTCCCCTCCATTTGCCATCTGCGGTAGTCACTATAAACCTGTCCTCCTTTCTCTGCCAGGGCAGAATGGCTGCTGCTGCAGGTGGAGAAACTGAAATGAGGTGGGAGGGAGGAAAAGGAGTGCTGCTTTAGTCTACAAAATCCAAGGGACTATTTTGTTGAGCAGCAAATAAGAACCACTGCCAACTCTGAATCAGGCCATACAGGTACCACTGCCATTTCCTTCCAATCCATTTCAAGGGATTTGTGGGTGAATAGAGAACATAAAAATCTTCTCTGAGAGGATCCTCTATTTCCATTTTTTTAATGTTCAGAAGAAATAGTCCCTCTTCTTGTGAGGGTGGTGAGGCACTGGAACAGGTTGCCCAGGGAGGTTGTGGCTGCTCCCTCCCTGGAGGTGTTCAAGGCCAAGCTGGACGAGGCCTTGAGTAACCTCTGCTAGTGGGAGGTGTCCCTGCCTATGGTGGGGGTTGGAACTGGATGATCCTTGAGGTCCCTTCCAACCTTACCATTCTATGATTCTAGGATTCTACAAAGCTGGAAAGGGACCATGGCACACTTTGCAGGTGATCTGGAAATACACTACACATTGGGTCACTGACTCAACGTATCATTCTATTTTGCAGTGTATGTAGCTGTTAGCCAATTAAAATATTCAACAGCAGCCCAATTTCTATTTTAGGATTACCTAATAACCAAATTCCACCACAATAATCTGCTCAGAACTTAAGTTTGCATTACCTACAGGAGCCCTTGACAGTCAGCAATGCACCCATACTAGTAAAGTTCATCCACACACACCCCCATGATTCTTTGGGAATACCTGGAATTATAGAATGGTAAGGTTGGAAGGGACCTCAAAGATAATCTAGGCAGGGACACTTCCCACTAGAACAGGTCATTCAAGGACTCATCCAACCTGGCCTTGAACACCTCCAGGGAGGTTGTGGAGCAACCTGTGCCAGTGTCTCACCACCCTCACTGCAAACAACTTCCTCCTAACATCCACTTGCAATCTCCCCTCTGCCACTTCAAACCCATTGCCCCTTGTCCTGGCATTGCAAGACCTTGTAAATAATCCCTCCCCAGTCTTCACGTAGGCCCCCTTCAGATACTGAAGTTTAACAGGAATGTTAACATCTGCCATTCTCTTTCTTTGCTCCATTTAAAACTTACCTAGAGAATAGAAAACTGCCAGCCACCAAGAGCAAAGACAAATCTTAAGAAGCAGCATTGCCTACATTCCCAGCACTGTCAAAGACATATTTGGGCAAGGCAGAAAACAGGCTCACGTAATGCTCAACAAATGATCCTTGACCTACCTCAAAACCAACACTGCATAACATAAGAAATCTCAGTCTCCATCACTCATGGAAGAAATGCAAAGCCTTCTTAACTTTTATGTCAGTCACTCACTGTGTGACACCTCTGGACAGAGAAGTAGCAGTCCACCCAAGATTTCAGAACGAGAGTTTTCTAAGGCTGCTGGCTGATGTAAACTGGTATGTAAATCAAGTGATGAGTACATGCAGCAGTGCTAGAGTCTCAGGGTTGAGATAATGAGAACAGATTTTAGAAGAGCTGCTGTCACTCAAGTACAGTTAGAGCTGCTTCACCTGAACCACCAGATCAGCAAAACAACTACAAATATTTGCCTTACATTTTCCCTCCAACAAAAACGCAACACAGAAATTCTATTATGCAAGTCCAGATGTGAGTGGCTAGACCAGAAACCAAATTACCCACTCTCATTCCTGAAATGATAACATCTTACACTCTTCACTTACTATCTGTTAAGGACAGAATGCTCCTCTGGTTTCTGCTAACTTATGACAATAATACTTCCCACACCAAAGATTACATCTGCAATCTCAAATGTCCACTGAGCATTTTTCCCCTCCATAAATGTGTTAAATTTCCTTCTGAGCATATGCAAGCTTTTAATAACAATTTTTTTTTGTAACAGACAGTCCCACAGCTTGAAATCATACTGTAAGTAGCATGTCTTTTTGCATTTAGTATTCCCAAGCTGCTATCCCATAAGAAATGGTTGAGGTATGTTCTCTATTTGCTTTCTCCATACAAATAAGCTTTTACAGACCTCTACTTTGTACCTCCATCACATTTGATTTAAAAATCTGTGCACTTTACTTTGGCAAAAATCAGAACATATGCTGCACAGACAGCTTCATTTGGCTTCTTCATGATTATACAGAGATTTTTTTTTTCCCTCACTTGGCAGACTCTCTCTACCTTTCACAGTAAGACAGAGAAAACAAAGAAACAGACCTGGAGCTGCAGAGGCAACCAAGAACATACAAAATGAAGCCTTGAAGTTGAAAATTTCTAAATAACTCTTTAAATTAGAACATTTTGTGTAGCACACAGAGTCAAACATTACTATTACATTTCATCCTATCTCTCACCTATGGCATAGAAGACCAAAACCAACCTCATATATATATGAAATTTGTGTGTACACACACATACATGTAGTCAACGTTTTGAAACACCTCAGTTGCTATTACCTCTTCTTCTGCAGTCTCTGAAGTGTTAAGTTCATGCTTTTGACAATAAGGACCTTCTTTCCAAGCTTCTGTATCACCACAGTCACAGAAACCTCCTCCACCTGATGTTGTCATCTGAAATTATTTAAAAACAATTCATGCACATACATAACTGCACATTAAGAACTGAGCAGTCCTAGCTAAACTACAAAACCACAAATACCTGATAGCTTTAGATAGTACCCTGCTAAAGCAGCAGCAAAAACATGCCTGGTTCTACAATAGCTGAAAGCTTATCTAATTAATCTGTCCACACAAAAAAGTTATCTTCAAATACCAAACATCCCTATTCCAACCCACCTGAAGGCTGTGAGTTCTTCCTGATTTTCAATCTTTCTGAACCTATTTCCAATGCCACCCCCATATTTCAAATTCTCACATTTGTAATTGAAACAAAGCTAAATCATTTCATAAAGCACTATCACACAGTGAGTAAAAAAAAATGTGCTCTTTACAGTAAAAGGACTTTACAAACAAAAAATAGTTCAAGTAAGTCTTAGTAAGCACAGGAAAGAAGTATCTGAAAACTGTAAAAATGTAATTTATACTGATTCAATAAAATCTATTTTAAAGCTAGGGTGATCTCAAATTAATCAGTGTAGTAAAACTCCTTTGGAGCCACAACTATTGACTGATTCATAGAATCCAGATTTACAGAAAGGCTGCCATGGTAGTTTTCACTTAGTTTCTTAGTTTAAAAACACTCTAAGGGCTTCTTGATTTTGTTTGTAGAGGGTTGGGGTTTTTTTTAACTAATCTATACAACTACTAGCAATATATTACTAAAATAAACAGCATCTACAGTTCTAGTTCTCCATTTCAGCTTTAAGGACAAAACAAAAATCCAGCTGCTGTAGAGTCTGATAATTCAGACATTTAAAGGAAGCAAGTTTCAAATAAAAGTGGTTTCTTAACAAAGGTTTTTTTAATCCCATTTAAAAATAATCAAACATCAAGGTCAAGACAAGTCAAAAAGTAATGCTATAAAATTCACTAAAGCTCATGGTAAAAATAACATTCTCCTATCTGTAAGCTTAACTGTTCTGCATAAAATTTAACTACTTGATGTTTTGAAGTGTTAACTTTCAGAATTTACATTTAGGTCAAAACACTCAAGTTCTTGTAAGATTACTATAGAAATAGTTTTGAACTTGCTGTTCCTCCAACATTTCAAAGTTATTCTTAAACTTTAAACAAGGAGTTTCATACACATACAGAATTATTAGTGACTAGATCATACATTCCAGCAGTATTACTAACCCTGTATCGGTGATCTCTGTGAATACTGCCAAGAAAGCACTCCATGCATAACACACAAGTTGGGTCAACTGCACAGTCTCTGAAAACAGCAACAAAGCAGAGGCAGGGAAGGAAAGAATTAAATTAATTTGTCTCCAATTACAGATTTTACAACAGGTAAGTTTCAAGTATCACCAATATGAACCTTCTGCCTAATATCTGTGTTATTCTGAAAAAGGAAAGGGATGACTTCCAATGAGGTGGAAACAAACAGAGAAAAACAAATGAAAAATAAAAATCTGTTAACAGAAGAGACTTTAAAATGTTGTTTGGACACCATCTACGTTTGGGCAGCATCGGCATTACTTATATACATATCTCTTGAAGGCAAACAGAGTAATTACAGAACACAGTACAGACAGTTAAACATTATAAACAAGTATAGAGTGTAAGTATTAAGAATCTCCAGCAATCAGAGAAGACAGTTTTCACCATACACTGTAAATACAGACAGCACACAACAGACTAGATTAAACCTCTGCTTCTAGATGTAGTCCTACAAGCTGAGTGAAGAGGTCTGTGATGGTTTGAGGCTAATTGGAATATTTTAATGGAGAAAATTATACTACAGGCTGAGAAAAGGAAACAATGGTGATGTCTACTTCACTCATAGGCTGAGATGTTTAAGAATAAGCACTTGNCTGTAAACAGAGCTTCAGTCCTTAACTTCCAGCTGGTTGAATCTAGTCTGGGGGATTTTACAAAGTGTGGGGGGGCAGGGAACTCCCAAACCATTACAAGGTCCAAGTCAAATTTCCTCAACCAAGACATCAGAGACTGTAATGAAGTCCTGTCTACTAGCACTGCTAGGCAGGATGGTATGAATAGCAGCAGACTAAAACTCAACCTATGAGAATTAGAAGTAATATTTTCAGAAAAAGGGCTAAACAAATGAGTAAGACAATTATGCATCACATTTAACTGCCTCCCTGAGAAACACTGAAAATACATAAACCTAGGTAATGCAACTGACTTCAAGACACCTCAAGAGCAAGCCAGGTTTTGCAATATAAAAGTAAGTACCATAAGAATGAATGTTTTATGATCCTTATTAAGACAGTAATTTTGAGAAACATCTTCTTTCTTTCAAAAGGAAGCACTAGAGAGTCTACGAAAACTTACCAGTGAGAATTCTCTCAATTTCATTTCAACAAATAAATTAAGCCAGGTAATCACTGAAAGATACTCAGACAACCCTGACTCACTATGCATAAAATACTATTTTCTCCAGAAGAGCTACTAAAAATAACAAAGCAAAATGATACAAAGCTGTTCTGATTTGGAGTAATTTATGTTTATGACTTTTGTTTTGTTCATTAAAGAAAATAGTCAAAACCTCCTTATTGTAACAATATGCCTACAAAAGTGAGATCAGTTTGAAAATGCTGGGTACTGATTCTCCTGAGTTGTAAATGTGTGGCAATAAACTTACAAACTCAGTACCATTCACCAAGTAATTTCTCAGACAAATAAAGGTGCTTATACCTAAAGCAGAGGCAGACCTGTGAGCTTCACAGAAATGTGACTGCTTTTAATGTATTTCATGAGCTCAGAAAACAATTCTTCTCAGTATCCTACAAAGCTTCAAATCAATTATTTTTCATTATCAGCTGGATGTCAAAGAAAATTAAGACACAAGAAATAGTAATAATTTTACATTTATGTTCAGTATTTAATTGAAAGGAGATGAAACTCCACCTTGATACCACCAGCAAAATTATTCTGTATTCTCTGTTGACCCTGACATGAGTAGAAGATTGGACAACCTACCTACATATCCTTTCTAACATGGATGATGATTGCATTGCTGGATTTAAATATTTTTTTTTTCTGAAACAAAGACCTTGAATGTGAGAAGTACATTTACTCCCTCTCTAAATTCTACATCACTGGATTGCATCATACTATATTTTCACAGTATCCTCAAGTACATTCTTCACATGTTGAGTTATTGATCTTGAAAAAAGCAAGTATTTACAAGAACTTAAACTCTCATAGATTTTCTTAGTCCATATGATGAGCATTTGATCATTACATTGTAGTCTAGAAGTAGTATGTTAATTTGTAGTTGTAAGGTTTGGGGTTTTAGTTATTTGGAACAAGATTTCATGAAAAGGTATTAAATCATCTGTGGAAATTCTTTCTATAGTCTCTCAGAGTCTTCAGCATCCCCAGATGTCTCCACTTTCTCACAGGTTTGAAAGAAGGACCTAAGAACACCTGAGAGGAGATGGGCATCTTCCTACTGGTTGGAAGTATCCACCAGTTTAATCTCATGCCTCTCAAGAGGTCTCAAAACACTTCCAAAACTATCCATTGTAACTGACCATTCAAACGAAAATGCAGTAGAGGAAGCTTGTTAAGTATCAGCCAATAAAGCCACTAAGAACACTGATTCTAGAAAAAAAGAGAGAGCACTAGAGAGTAAAATTACTCAATCATTCTCTCCTTGTAAATGAATAGGATGGAAACCCAGGAAAATAAACCCTTGAAACCATTTCCTTCCTCTGTCACTCCACCAAGTGTTCAAGTGTCCAAGAGAGTGGTAGAACCCATACAAATTAAGAAGAATCTGTGACAGAGAACACACAAATTAAACTTAGACTACAGATGGTCAGTAATAACCTGTCTTGAGACTGAGGATTTTTTCAATACTTGCAATTGGTTAATAACTTACTGTCCTCTTCCGTGTAAAATGATATTTTGAGAGAGATACAGGATCAGTGCTAGCAGCTGATATTAAACACCCCAATTACATGCACATACACCTGCCTGCTTACTTTGCATTAAAATCCTTCAATCACACTGATGGTTCATGCCAGTCTTGCATTCTGTACAGAAACCACTCTATATTACAGTAGTTCATATTTTTTTCATTTACAAATCTACAGTGTTAATTTCCCCCTGGTCCCACTAGTCATGAAACATTGCAAGGTTACTTAAAAAAAAAAAAATATATATATATATGGTGGGTTTTTTTTTTCATTAGGACAGTATAATCTTACTGAAGAACAACCCACAACTTCACAGATTATGAGTTGATTGAACTACCTGCAAGAATATGTAGGCTCTCCCACTTTAAAAACACGGCCACAGAGATGGGAAGGTTTGTTTGCTTGCTCAAGCTTTGGAAAACCAAATGCAGGATCTTCGCCACAAAGATACCATTCCATTGGTCCCAGCAAAATGTGTTGTGTCAGCATGTCTTCTCTTTGTGGGGCAGGGTTAGGACCCCTGCAGTAAATTTTTGGTACATAATAGGCCAGATGCTGGTATACTTCTTTCTGAAGGTCATTTGCTTGCAGCCATTTCTTTTAAAGAAAAAAAAAAAAAAGAATGAGAATGCAAATGGTTCATTAATAAAACCACCAAAGTTCTATTCATCAGGATTACTATTTCTAAATGAAAAATCCAAGGGGTTGGTACTAGATGATCCTTGAGATCCCTTCCAACCTTACTATTCTGTGATTCTACATTGCAAAACTATAAAGTCATGCTTCCTTCTAAGAGTCAAATCTAGATGATCACAGAAGACAGACATTAGGGAAAGGAGCAACTTGTTTTCCTGCTTGCACATTTCATCCTTTTGCCACACAAAATTCTTCCCAAAAACCCACAAGATTTAAGAGACTAAATTCTGTAAAATTTTCCTCTGGAACGCATCACCAATAACTTTTAGGATAAGGCCTAGACTATGCTGATTGCATTTCTCTGGAGTGCAGACTGATGCTGCCAGCTGGGGGACACAAAGGAGCTTTGGAAGCCTGGAGCTGGCAAGGAACAGGCAAAGACAAAAAGTACAAGGAGAATGTCAAGCACAGCATTAGGTAACATTCTCTCTTATTTAAGTTCAACAAATTACCTATGAAAATGAGGGGATTCTGGTTTCTCCTACCACCAAAATAACTACTACTGAACTACTATAAGCCACTGAAAAACCTCAGAGATCTTTCTAGGGTTGTTTTCCTTGTATATACACACACAGAGAATAAAAATTTAAATCCTCTAGGGCAACATTTGTTATATTTTTGTCTTGTAGATTGCAATTTTATAAAGGTTTATGCTGTAAATTAAGGCTGCAAGGTTTAATAATAATGGGAAGTTTTAATAATGATAAATGGGAGCACACACATAGTGCAAGTGTGCATTGATTAAATCCTGTGTTACATAAACAGCCTTAGTATGCTATTTCTCATTTGAAATATGACAACCAGATACCCTTTGGCAACTTCAGGGAAAAAAAAAAAAAAAAAAAAACACCAAAATCAACCTGGACCTGTACATGAAAACCAAGAATTAATTATTCCAAAATAAATGGGTTTGGTAATCAAATGTTACAGCTTGATTTACCCTAAATCATTTATGACTTACTCTAAAGAATCTATATTTGAAGACAACACAACTGTAGTAAGTTCTTCAGGATACAGACATGCAAACTCAGCAAAGCATTTGTGCCATTTAAGAATGGCTGCATTTTTGCCCTTTTTAGAAACCCAAAACACCACAACATTGTACTATTTTCCACTACTGGACTATGCTTTCTAAAGAGGAACACCATATTAAAATAACTTGTCAGCACAGCTCAGCTCTTCGCATATGCTTTCCTTACTTCTCTTTCCCCAAGTTTACTTCTTAAAAATCATAAATCTACCTACTAAATCTTTCTGTATCGACCTAGCTTTGATGGTCAAAGACCAGATTTTTTTTCTAAGGAAGTAGAAGAAAAAGGTTGCCCAAAAAAAGTCATATCCAACAATCTAAAAGTTGGCAAATAATCCTCCCAATCCTTACCAGGATTCAAAGAATCCACACAAAAATGAAAAGAAGTAAAGTTTTCATTATTAAGAATTTGATTTTTTTATTAACTAGCTCATTCATGTTTCCCTCTTGTCCTTTCATCATTTGTGCCAAATACCTAACAGAAACTGACCCAGTGACAGTGAAACTGACTTAGTGTCTTCCATGATCAGTAGATTATTTTCTAGCATATATATTACCTGTTACATCTGCATTTTTCTCAGCAAAATACCTTTAATTTCAGCCTTTTGGTACATTGCTAATTTCTAGGAAATACACAGCGCATGTTAGGTACACTACAAGCTCAGACAAATACTTAGAGAAAATTCTTGTTCCTCAAGTAAACAGCTTTCCCATCCCCAAAATTCTGGGAGCAGCTGCCTGCAAGTTAGGTGTGGAAATACTGAAAAATCTTTTCACCCAAATTTCTATATACATAATTGTGCGTAGTCTTGAAAATCAGATTCTGGCTAGAAGAATACCAGAAGGACCTACAGGCTACTTAGGACAGGAGAACACATCACTCTGAGAGGTACCAGGAAGGCAACTCAGAGTGTTGTTCAATGTGTAAAACTGTTACTAGAAATACATACAAATGCATATATACATTGCACTGCCTTTCTAAATTGCTACCCAGGAGGCACTGAACTGCAGCAAGACTACTCAAAACTTTGGAATTTGTTCTTTAACGAAAGCACTTTGTATTTAGGCAAGTTTCCCATTAATATTTGTCTAACTTCTAGCTGGAAATCACATGTAAGAAAAACTAACATTCTATTAACCCAATGGAGGTTTTTTAATAAAAAGGATAGTGTATTTCTGTATTTCCTCTCCTCTCAGGCTTATTCTCCTGCAGCAGTTTTTGACTGCCTTGAAAAAGTCTCACATCAAATAACATTTTATGTAAGTAAACACCTAATGGTCCATCAGGGCTTTTACTGAATCCACATCCAAGCAAGAGATTCCAACAAAACAAAATACACAACACAAATAAGCCATGAAACAATTTAGTGTTTCAAAAGCTAAACAGTGTATTTGCAATGTAGGCTCAAATTTTGTTACATTCTTTTGATTGGTGTTCTTTGGAAATTTATCCTTAAGTTTGTTGCTACGAGGAACTGAAGTTTGAAGTGATGCAACAATTGATTTGGACTAGTATTATTTTATTAATATTGGAGCAGCATTTAGCTGCTAGCACACTGTAGATTTAAAAGTGATAGATCTCTGAAAGGTAGCTGGTGTTGCTGATTAAAGGGATAAAAATGAGAGAGTTGACCAAATTTAAGATGGTACTTGTAGCTATAGCGAGTTCCTAAATGCATTCCACTTGGTGCACACCTGCCTTTGCTTTATCTATGACATGACCCAAAAATACTCAATTGCTACTCACACAGCCAAAGTAGTTTGGGCTGCTTTATTAAGCATTTGATGGAATTACTGGTTTTGCTGTTGAAGAGAAGGAAGACTAATCCTGGAGCTAAACTAGTTAGGATGTAGCTAA
Source organism: Ramphastos sulfuratus (assembly GCA_013399055.1). NCBI lineage: Eukaryota > Metazoa > Chordata > Aves > Piciformes > Ramphastidae > Ramphastos > Ramphastos sulfuratus. The sequence goes on along the minus strand of WBNM01046376.1, from coordinate 19,191 downwards.
CTATGCCCATCTGCCTGTCTAATTATACCTTTCTGCCTGCACTGTAGGTATACCAGCATAACCTGAGGATTATGTAAACTATAACATTGTCTTTTATTTTCTTTTGGAAAGCAGCCAGTGTAATTCTCATTAAGATACACACAGACAGCTACTGGAGGGCTTATCCTAGCAACATGCAAGTGAGCAGTCCCTATATATGTATATATATATATATACACATATATATATACACATATATATATACAGCCAGTTCCTCAAGTGTCTACAAGATCTGGTACCTATGTCAGACCTCACTTCCCTCTCTACTACTCCTCAAAAAAATAGGGGAAAATATATAAACAGAAGTGGATTATTTCAAGTATCACGTTGATTTTACTACTATTTACTCTACAGGCATGCCATTCTCATAATCCTGAAGTGCAAGCTTTTGCCAGGACCGCATCTTAAATACTAGGGAGGAAGGAACCCTCTAGAGAAAATTCAACACAACAAAGCGTATCTGGGGGTAAACCTCCACTAAAGCAGGGGAAGGGGGAAGGGGATCTTCTCACGTCCATGCATGATGACTGCCAGCAGAGATGTGAAAAGGCTGCAAACTAGATAGGAGAACTAAAGTTCTCAGCTGCTTGCCTCCTCCCATCGCCGTCGTTTGCGCTCCCTAGCTGCGGCGAGCAACAGGGAATCGCGGCCGCCCTCGGCAGGGACTGACCGCGTCTAGGCGCCTCGCTGGTGAGCCACCTGCGCCAGCCAGAACAACAGGAAAAGCTGGCTGTTTGCTGCCACTGAGCTCGGCTGCCGCAACAGCCGAGCTGCAACAACAACAGGCTAAGGCCAGGAAGAGGCGCCGCTGCCAGCCAGGGGTCCTATCGATAACCGGCTCCGGCAGCGACACCCCTTCACCGAGAGCCTGCTCGCCCCCCGCCCACAGCCTCGTCCCGGACACAAGAGCGGCTCCCTGGGCCTCGCGGCTTCACCGCCAGTCGGGCAGGCCAACGCCGCCCGTCGGCCTCGCAGCCCTCGCTCCTTCCTCCCCTAAGCACTTCTCGCCCTTCCGCCGCAGTCCCGCTGCCTCACCACGGCGATCTCCTCGGCGGAGCACTCCAGCAGGCTCCTGTCAATGGCCTGCACCTCCGCCTCCAAGTCCGCCGCCATCTTCGAGCGCAGCCCCCGCGCCGCCGCCGCCGCCGCCGAGGCAGGCAGACACACGGAACCGGGCCCGTCCGGCCGCTCTGCCCGGGAAACCACTTCCGCCCCGCCTCCGCCCGGCGCGCCACCGCCCAAGGCCACGCTCCGCCGGCTGCGCCAGCTGGGAGTTGTAGTCTGTCCCCGGCGCGTCCCCCATGGCGGGAGGCGGTGCTTAGTGCCCAGGCTGCGGTGCGGGACATTGCAACGGAGCGGCCCGGGGCCGGAGAGGGCACGGCAAAGCCGCGGAAGCCTGCGCGCTGGTTTGCCCTTTCCGTCTCCTCCTGAGCGAAGTGATGCTCGCGGCAGGGGCCAGCTGTGGTCTCGCTGGCAGAGCCAGGCGGGCCCCGCAGCTGGAGCCCGCTAGTCCCTCACTGGCCCGGCCTGTCAGCGCGGCCTGCGAGGGAGAGGGTGGCCAGAGCTTCCCGGGAGGGCCTCTTGGCACCCGGCGTGGGTGGGAAACACAAAAGTCGTAGGTAAATTATGTGAATCTGGCACCTACGGCTTTGAGTCAAATGTCGCTAAATAGCAGAAGCTATAAATCCATCTCCGTGACAGTCGCCCGTCCCTGGCTGCCGTTGGGGCCACACATCACCCAACCCGTAGTGTCATCGTTCAACCTCACCAATTCAGGTAAACCTCCCAGTCACTACCAACAAAACCAGTCATCCTCTGTAACTCTATTTCATTTTACTTAAGACAAGCTCTGCTGCTTACAAGGGCTTTCAACGTAACTGTTGTATTGCTGTTGTCCCCAGGGGCTTGTCTGCATGTCAGTGCTGCACCATTGGCCAAACCCCAGCAGACACTTCTTACTGTGTGTATGGCTACACAGCACCTAAACAGCTGTGCACTCCATGAACTTCACACTACACCTTCCATAGCTTGCTGGGAATTTTTGCATAGATCAAAGTTTCATGCACAAGCTAAGTATTATTTCCACCTCTCACTCTCTCTTGCAGCCTTCATAAAGATAAGGACCCACCCTGCAGGAGCCTACTCCAGCAAATCTTGAGGAAGTCTTTACTCCGGACATTTTACACTTCCAAAGCTAGACAGTGCATGGGAGGGGAATAAACTGGCAACGAAGACAAACTGAGTTTGCCTGAAGTACTACTGGAAGGTGGCCATGAAAGTTATCTTTGCCAAAGAAGGCTAACTTACAACAAACCCACCCATTAAAAGTGAGTTAAGATTCACCACTTACATTCCTTAAAAAATTTTAAACATTCACTTAATGATTATCCATAGTTGGTCTTTCCCTTTTTTTGGTCTCCTTTTTTTTTTTTTTTTCTCCTCCCCATTCTCCCCTCAACTAATAATTTAAATCATAGAATCATAGAGTCATAGAATAGTANTCTTGAGCTTTTCATCAACCCAGACCCCCAGGTCCTTTTCCTCAGGGCTGCTCTCCAGCCATTCCCCACCCAGCCTGGAGCTGTGCTTGGGATTGTGCCTACCCAGGTGCAGGACCTTCCACTTGGCCTTGTTGAATGTCATGAGGTTGGCTTGGGCCCACCTCTCCAGCCTGTCCAGGTCCCTCTGGATGTAGCCCTGCCCTCTAGCAAGTCGACTGTGCCACACAGCTTGGTGTCATCTGCAGACTTGCTGAGGGTGCACTGATTCCTCTGTCCATGGCACTGACAAAGATGTCAAACAGCGTGTTACAAAGATGTTAAACAGATGTTATATATTGAGTTACCCAAGGGCGATACATATCTGGTCTACATTCAAGCAGTATGTGCAGGGTTAGAGTGGATCCCTCCTCTGGTAAACTCACTACAACATGGATTTTTGGAAAGTCAGGAAAAATGAAATTGTATTTCTTACAGTTTAAATATAACAATATAAGTAGAATAAACTACTACAGAAATATAATAACCTCACATAAGATGGGGAAGGGGTCAAGGAGCAGCAAAGCAGCAGCAGGGGAAGATAGCAACAGACGCAGCAGAAGCAGCAAGGGGAAGGTCCAAGCTGTGCTTCCAGACATAAAGCTCTTGATGCTCCAGTGAAATGATATTAACTTATCCATTGTTGCCATGATATGGCCTATCCATAGAATGTTCACCTCTCCACACAGAGCTTCTTCCATGACGGTGGAAGACGGTCATATAAGGAAGACGGTGTGCTGCGTGCCATTGCTTGCCTGCTCTCCGAGAGATGTAACGTTCCCTTCATCAGAGGGCAGCAGCGCACGCTCGCGTACCAGTCGTACTGCACAAGCACTTGCTTCTGAAACCTCCAGGGGTTTAAATCGTCACATTTACTTACATACTGTTTTGGGAAGTTCCGTGGAATTTGGAGACAAAGGGAACGTGCACGCCTAGGAAGACCGTTTGCAATAACTGAAAAAGATGAGTTTAGCCAGAGCTGAGGGAATCATAGGGTGGTAAAACAATCTTTCAGAAGATTAATTTCACCTCTCAGTATTCTAGGTACAATTTCCTTTTGTCTGAGTGTACCCTTTCTGTATGCAGGGTACGTCTTTTTCTGTATTTATTTTTATATAGCTTGCCATTTTTAAGTAATGGTTCTTAGAACACGGGAAATAATTACATATGCCTTAGAAGATCAGTAAAGCCCACACTGTTTCTCATTCATGTGCTGTTGATGCCTAAGGAACAGAGAAAATGACAGTCCTTTGGAAGAAGGCAGAGGGTGAAAAAAAGCTGTGTGATTTAATTATCCTCCTTCTGGGCTGCATAAAGAAAATGTTAGAAAAAACCTGGGATTTGGTAATGTGAAAAAATCCTATTTTACATAGAAAGATGAGTGACCCAGATGGAATTTAGACTGCAAAAGCATTATTTCCATACAAATGTAACAACTTCCTCAGTATCATTTTTTATAACTTCAGGTAGAATTGTCCATAACTTTTAAACTGTGTCATTAACTTCATAAACAAAGATATTATTCAAATTCAGGAACAATAATTAAGGTTGAGGAGACTGCCTTTATCTTCTGCCAAAAAGCCTAACTCTTCTGAGGTCTATTGTTAGACGTAAGTTGAAGAAAAGGAATCTAGAGAATTTAATATTTCAACAGAGTTAGTAGTAAACTTTTCCCTGCTTTCTGGATCTCATCTTACTGTCAGTCCATAAGACAGCCCACAAAATTCTGCAGACTATGGTTATGGATTATCCCAATATATCATCTGACTTAATCTACGTAACCACTGTTTGCCATTAAATATGAAACGACAACAAAACACACACCTTTCAAACAAAACAAAGTGCTGCTTTGGCTGGGGGTCAGTTACCTTGATTAGGTTCCAGTATTTTTAGTAAATGCTGTATCCATTAAAACCACAATATAAATAATAATAATTGGGCAAATATTTCATTAAAAACTCCTGTTTACTAATGAAACAGGATCTTTCACACAAGAAGACTGTCAGACTGCCTCCCAAGGTAAGCCCAGTGGATGTTACCAGTGGCAGTCAAGCTGAAGCTCAGCTATTTTGAAATAGAAAGGGCTTCCAGGAGAGTATGCTCCAAAGAGGTGCTCCTATTGTCATCTTGCTGAGTGCTGCTTCAGTATAATTATCTTCAAGGCCTGTTGCATCTGCGAGTAGGAATGGATGAAATCATAAAGCAAAAGAACCTTAGAAGGAATTTTTATGTGTCTGGTTTGCTGGCCTGCTCATTGTATCTTAAATGCCGTCAATACCACTGTATTCATTTGAATATCAATAGACAGATATTGCATATCTAGACTTCAGGGCTAGATGTCTTCTTTATAGACTCATAAAAATAAAATGCTATTTCATTTTCCCCATACTGATGGAGTTTTCTGGAAATCATTAGGATAGACAAGTCTTGTGGAAAGGATTCATAAATGTTTCTACTCTCCATGCTAAGTTCCTCTCCCGGTATACTTAGAATATACTTTTTAAGTATTTATTTCCTTTTCTGCCCTCTAAAACAATGCAGAAGTTATGCCTTAATTTCAAAGTTTAACTATTAAAGCAAATGATCAGAGTTTTACTGCATTAAGTCAATGTTACCTACCTATATCTAAGATCATTATCCTGCAAAGACATTTGTATCTCTTTAATCTTCCCTAGGTCAGCAACCATTTCTACCAAACAAAGCATGTGTCTAAATGTAGTGTTATTTTTTCAACAACAGTAATTTTGATAAAACAGTTTGCTTAGCAGATACTGAATGACTAAAGTAGTGATTTTTACATTGTAAATAGAATTTTTAAAGCCATTATCATTTACATGGTTTCCCTCTCTTCCTCTTCAGTGCCAGATGAAGTAGGTTTCTAGCCACTATCTCCTCCACTGTCTTCAGATAAATTCAGATGATAATTCTTTTATTTCTGTACTGCCAATTCCAGTGACAAATGATGCTGACCAAAATAGAATTTTGCCTGTGATAATGTTAATTAAAAGATGAATTGTGAATGAGGTGAACAATGACACTCAGTACTTGGTGGACTGATAAGACATAGTTCACTAAGGAAGACATTATTCAGAACAAAGGAGCACAGAGTAATCTGCAAACACAGGTTATTTTAAGAATTCAGTTCAGAATTAGAGTATTAAAAATACTATCTGACAAGCTGTGGGCGATTCTTTGTTCCTCAGAGGCAGTAGTGCTGTAATCTCGGTGCTTTTAGCAATAAATTAGAATAAGCTCATCTCGTTATCCTGCATTGTCTTTGCTTGATTTTAGGTTACACATATATAATATTCAAAACATGATGTCAAGAAGAAATATTAAGGAAAGGTACTAAAATCAGAGCATATTGCAAAATATAACAGTGAAGGCAGGAGACATCGCGGAAAGCATAAAGATACTGTGGCCATCTTCCTGTCTGGTGAATGCTCTCTGTAAGTCTAGCAAAGGCAGTTACATAACTGATTTTTATTGCATTAGGCAACAGCAATACTGCTAAGCAAACCAATGTGGAGAATTAGAAGGCTTCTTCCGCAGTGGAAATTAATAAAAAAGACAGAGGAAGGGTTCTCGCTTAATATCCAATCAGAAAGCAGGGCAAGTGGATGTGCATCTTCATTAGCGGATCACGTCAGGGTGACAACACGATTTATTCTCATCACGCAGCCTCTCAGGAAAAAAATACACTGCAAACTCAGTCCAGGATCATTTCACTGCTTTCTGCAGTGTAACGTATCAACAGTCTAGAGCTCAAGCTGGTAAATTAAAATGCCAGCCTCTGAAAAAGATTTAATGGGAGCTAAGATAATAGTAATAAGTTGTACAGGAGAAGGAAAAAAAAAGTAGCATGGGAGAGGAGGGACATGAAGATGATCAGAGGACTGGAGCAGGTCTCCTGTGAGGACACGCTACAAGAGTTGGGGCTCTGCAGCCTGGAGAAGAGAAGGCTTCCAGGAGATCTTATAGCAGCCTTCCAGGATCTGAAGGGGGCTACAGGAAGACTGGGGAGGGACTATTGACAAGGTCTTGTAATGACAGGACAAGGGGCAATGGGTTTGAAGTGTCAGAGGGGAGATTGAAACTGGATGTTAGGAGAAAGTTCTTTACAGTGAGGATGGTGAGACACTGGCACAGGTTGCCCAGGGAGGTTGTGGCTGCTCCCTCCCTGGAGGTGTTCAAGGTCAGGTTGGAGGAGGCCTTAAGTGCCCTGTCCTAGTGGGAGGTGTCCCTGCCTATGGCAGGGGGTTGGAACTAGCTGATCCTTGAGGTCCCTTCCAACCTTACCATTCTATGATTCTATGAAAAGGGGAAAAAATACCCTAAAATGTGCCTAATCCGATTTGTTTTCACTGTAAATCCAGAGCACTGCTATTGTATATTTAGACATAGGAGTTAATACGAAATGGTCTGTGAGCCCTACATTTGTGGTGCATGGATGGGCAGATTTGACACCTAGGAAGGCACAAGCACCACTTGAAAATCTTGTAGCTAACATCCTTCCCTCATGTTTATTCACTGATGCCGGTGCCTGTGTTGCAACCTTTCCCTTAGCAGGCCTTTCTTTTGTGTGGCTATTTTTTCAAGCTTGACCTTACTTAATTATCCTTGAGACTTCTGCACTAATGTTTGTGTGGCAAACAAAGTGATAGGAAGGAGGTTATACAGACAGGCAAACTGTAATTGCGTATGCTAGGTTACTGTAGGACCAGACTTTTAAATTCCTGCACTAAGAAAGAGTAGTCCTGGTATTTAGCATCAACTGAAGCACAAGAAAGTGTATTGTCAACGTTCAGAGAGCTAAACCTGTTTCAGCAGGTATAGGATATGGTGGAAGTAGGTAGGTTAAGCAGTGCTGCCACAACAGAAGAGGGCCTTCTGAGTCATGGCCGTTTTGGTGGCTGCCTTTGCGGGAGTTTTGGTCTTCAACAGAGGAAAAAAGATCTTGCTTTTCCATATTTGCTGCACTAGGTGGCAATCAATACTCTGCACAGGCATGGCAGTGCAGAAGTCCTCTGCTGCTGCTTCCACTCCTAGCCCTCACTAGCTCCCACTCCCTCCAGTCTGCAACCGGAAGGGTGTGGGTGGTGGGACTGGAGGAGCCATCCGACTTCTGATTTTTTCTCTCTCAAATCAGGCTTTAAGTGCTTACTGACTGGTACTTGGGGAAATTCAAGGCATTTTTTGAATGAGTCACGTTAGAAGACAAGAAAAGTGCTGTGAAGTGCCTGGGGGCCATGGATAGGGCCTTTGGTGGTAGGAGTGGGAAGAGAGAGAGGGAAGTAGGATTGACTGAGGAATCACCTGCAGAGATGGAAGGCAGGACAAGCACAGCTGCAGTCATCCTTTGACAGAAGAAACTGAAGCAACCACCTCTAGTAAGGTCCTTGTCTGTAGCAACGCAGAGGTGCTTCAGGGTGTCACGAGCTGCTGGACACTGCAGTGGTGCCATCCTATGACACTGCTGACAGAGACGAGAACTGACACCGAGCTGCTGGAGGAATCATAGAATCATAGAATGGTAAGGTTGGAAGGGACCTCAAGGATCATCTAGTTCCAACCCCCTGCCATAGGCAGNAGATCCTGGAAGGCTACTCCAAGGTCTCCTGGAAGCCTTCTCTTCTGCAGGCTGCAGAGCCCCAACTCTCTCAGCCTGTCCTTATAGGAGAGCTGCTGCAGCCCTCTGATCATCTTCGTGGCCCTCCTCTGGACCCTCTCCAACAAGAGTTCTTGCTTCCATCTGAAACCACATTTATGTGCAGTTATGTGGGGAGATGCATAGGGGAAATGGGAACATGCAGCCCACAAGCAAAGGTGGATGAAAGATTTATCTGGGAATATGAAAATGCTTTGAACAAGCGAATGAACTTTTCTTCTTTTCCCCTTCGTTCGCACAACAGAGCAATTTTAGGTTAGAACAGGTTGTAGCAGATTTAATTTAGATCACCATGGTGCCTAGTGTAATGCTACAACATTTCCTAGTTTATCTTTTCCTCTGATTTTAAAGGTCTAAACTGTTTTAAATTGTGAATTTGTTATAGAATGTATGGCTGCTAGACAGTCCTAACCAATCAGAATTTTTTTTACTGCACCGTGATTAATTTTGTTAGATAAAACTAGTGAAATACAACTGAAGGTAGAAATAAAAAGCATTTAAGTGCTGTACAGTCTTGATTTACTCTTCAGAGATGCATTTAATGCTGTCTCCAGCAGAACAGCTTCATCCATTTTCCAAACATTCATTTGTTTATTTCAAGATTAGTCTCAGTTATAAACAGACACTAAATCACCTCCAGGCCCTAATACATTGTAATGAAGTATTGTAAACCATGTAGTATGTTGGTTTAAACAGTGTAATCAGAAAGCAACAAAACCATTTTCTCCTGGTTCTTGCTGGCTCCCCGACTTCTTCTGTCTGTTCAAAGAAAAGGTCTTTTTAGTCTGTAAATGTCAAGGTCAATCAGAGGTCAAGTTTGTGCTTTTGAGCCATGGTTCCTTTCACGTTATTGGCTTTGTTTTATTACTGAAAAGAACCATCCATTTTGGCATATAGAGCAAAGAAGTCATGTAATCCTATTAAATACAAAACCAACACATACAAATAATGGGGAGGGTTTGACAATCACACAAAAGCCCCGTTTTTCTGCCCATGGTTAAGCCTGTGCTGAGTAATTAATGGTCCTTCTATGAGCATGTCTACACTGGGAAAACTGCCTAACTAGTTTTCAAAACACTGCCTCGCAAACCGGTTACAAGCAGAGCTAAATGTCCCTTTCAGGCAAGCTGGCGTCTTTCTACCGCGATGCTCAGGAATGGGAGGGGGATAGAGGAGGCTGTCACCTTCTATCTCTGAGCAGAAAATAGCACAGAGGCAGACAGGCAAAATCCAAGGCAGAGGATTCTTGGAAGCAGAGAGCCTCGAATTAACAAGGGAGAAGGAGGGAAGCATCTGTAGAGAGTTAAGGATAAAAGGAGGTACATTAAGTTATTAGAAAGTAAACTTGCTTTGTTGGCAGTAGAGAGAAGGAGCAGAAAGCCAGGGCTACAGCACGCAAGGAGATGTAACTGGAACAAAATCCAAGACATAAAAAATTAACTACAAATATCTCACTGATTTCCTTATGAAGAATGTTTATGCTTAGTGGAAGGTCAGCAGAAAAAAAAAAAATAGGAAGAGGAAACAAGGTATAAACAGAGGTTAAAATGGAGTAAAGAAAGCATAGGATAATGTAAAGAAAAATGTCTTCACAGTGGTATCTAATGTAAAGAAAAGTGTTTTCATGGTGGTATCTAACCAAGGAAAAATGCTGAGGATTTTTGTGTTCAATTAGTTGTGATCAGACATAAACTGCAGGATTGCAGCACTGTTAGTTGTACTTGTCACTGTGTTGAGCTACAGTGGATGAAAACTACCAAAGCTGTGCAAAACCCAGTTTTCATAAGCAACATTCATAACATTATTTTCACATCCCTCAGACAAGCATATAGGTTATCATAACCTTAAAATCTCTGTTTGCTGGCAAAACAAAACATTACCATTCTAGAGCCTGTGCAAGCATATGGAGTGACTGGATCTATTACTAATAAAAAGAGATGAGCTGATTTAGAGTGCAGATAGCAATTGCAGATAAGATGAACTGCACTAAACGTAGGCAGAAGCTGCAGAAATGAAACAGACATGCAATTGAATGCAACGAACATTGCAATGGGAAGCAGAAATCTACATTACCCAGATTGTTAAACAAGTCTTATAAAAAGCCAGACGGTAAAAGCTTCCAGCCTATTCTATTGCAAGGTCAGAGAGACAACAAAGATGCTTGGAGCTTAAGTGTGGAACAGGTCCAGGATCTTCAGATCTTTTAATAGGAAGGGAGAAATATTGGCACATCATTGGGGAAGAACCCTCACAGAGGACTGCTCCTTAAATACAGACTCAAGAGGTTTTCAGCAAGGATGGCCTCTAATGGTGCAGTCTTCAAACAAGTCTGGCAGAATCTTCTCTCAGCCCTGGGTTTGCTCCCTGGGCTGAGCATGTTTCAAGAAGGCCAGGGGTTGGTATGAGTAATTAGGACTGAATTTATTTTCTCATCTTCCTTTGTTCCCAGCGCATCACCAAAGTAGTGCAAGGAAAGTGAAACACACCCACAACTCCTCATTTGGGGATTTCCTCAACTGATACACAATCAACGCATAATTAGCTCCTTTGCCACTCTCTGGGGTGCAGAGGAATTATCAGTGTCTCAATCTCCAGCTATCACTAGCTGCTAGATTAGTCAGCTGGCGTGGGACTGAAAACAAAAAGCCATGGAGCTGTAACTGTCCCAAGAGAGTTTAGAGGAGACATTTGCATGAAAAGAGGACATAGAAGCTGTGAAATACATACCCAGAGAAATACAAATGCATGACTCCTCATTGTTAGAATTTCTGAATAAAGTCAAATGGATTTTGCAGACCAACTAAAGTAAATCTCAAATTGAGGAAACTAATTTTCCTCCCTAGATGTGACTCCCCATATTTCTTCAACGTTTTCTAGCAAGCTAGCAATGCTGTGGGTACCACAGACTAGGAGATGAGCCTTCTGGTCCTTAGGTTATCCAGCAATCACTGTTAGATTCTCAGGGAGCTCTCAGGTATGTGAGGAAAAGTTGGCACTAAACGTGGGTAGAATAAAACTTTGGAAACTCTTATAGCAAAATTCTACACATTGGTGACCAGGAAGACAGTATTTTTCTTTTTTTTTTTTTCTTTTTTTTTTTTCCCTCTGAAAACAATATTCCTAATTTGCAGTTAGCTCCCTTCTCAACACAACAGACCTGAAAGTCTGAGATCTTTAGTTTCATAGACCTAAGCCTGCATCTGATGCACTACATGTAGATTGTTTTGAAGATGCTCTGCTTGATTTCCCAGCTTCCATATTTGTTTGGAGACTTGCAGGCCATTTGAATGGGATGGAGATAGTTTCTTCATCTCTAGAATCAAAATTTGTCCATCAGAAAGCATATTATAAGATTCAGCATATTTATGTATCCCTGGATTTAATGGTTATCTGCTGCACTTCAGCTGCTGCTGAATGTTAACTGTCTCAGCTATAGAGCAAATTGATTTTCCTTTACTATTAATTTTGTCAACCTGCTTTACAGGGGTCCCTTGCAGTTCTCTGTCTCACTGCAGCTATATTGTAATCCCACCACATTTTCTGCTTTCTGTTTTTCAGTCCAGCTCTTACCTCCAAACAAAAAACAGTGACACAGAAATGTAAATGTGCTTGTCTTCTACTGTAAGTGCATTTCCATCACTATAAAAATTGTGGAATGACACAGCTTATTTAAATTTGATGATGTAAAGTGCCTTACAACACTATAAACAGAGCTTACTGTATATATAATAGAGATACAAAATGAACCTAGCAATGGCTGGAGGTGTTCAAGGCCAGGTTGGAGGAGGCCTTGAGTGCCCTGTACTAGTGGGAGGTGTCCCTGCCTATGGCAGGGGGTTGCAACTAGATGGATCTTTGAGGTCCCTTCCAACCTTACCATTCTATGACTCTATGATTCTGTGGCTCAGGGGAGACCCTATCACTCTCTACAACTGCCTGATGGAGGTTGTAGAGAGGTGGATGTTGGTCTTTTCTCCCAAGTAAGAAGCAACAGGACAAGAGGAAATGGCCTTAAGTTGTACCAGGAGAGGTTTAAAGCAGACATTAGGAAAAATTTCCTCACTGGGAGGGTTGGTAAGCATTGAACAGGCTGCCCAGGGAGTCACCATCCCTAGAGGTCTTTAAAAAGGCATGTAGATGTGATGTTTAGTGGTGGACTTGGCTGTACTAGGTTAAAAGCTGGACTTGATGATCTTAGAGGTCTTTTTCAACCTCAACGAGTCTATGTTAGTTAACAGTATTTTTAAAAACCATAACAGCTGTATCCTTGCATTTTAAATGCATATATGCCTACTCTCACATATGCAAGGAACAAATAAATAAGAAGCAGTGAGAACAAGAAGTAATTACTATATATAAGATTTGTATAAAAATTCAGGTTACGATTCTGAATGGGAAAGTTTGGAGCAGAAGATGCGGATGGTTGTTTTCTTTGTTAGTCCTTCAACAAACCCTACACAAAGCACATTCAACTCTACATAAAATAATCTAAATAATTTGTTTCTGTAACAAGGAGCTGGAAACAGAAGGCTGAGAAACCACTGAAAGAAATCCCATTGAAAGTGCAAAGGCTTAGGACACTCACTTTCATCCTTTACCTCTGCAGCTACTTTCCTGGATGACATTGGACCATTGCTGTTCCCTGCTTTACCCACAGAGACATTTCTGGTCCTTGATTGCAAGACCCTCTCAAATCTACTTATACAAAAAGCTGCAACAGAGGGAGTGGTTTTACAGTTTAGAATAGCTCAGACCACACCATCAACTCCAAATCTGGAAATTATTCCAAAAATAAAATGATGGGATTTTCACTTCTGCTGGTCTTCTAAAGATAGAAGAGTTTTGTATTTATGCATTTGTAATTTACAAATATATGTAATATATTTTATATAATATATGTATTATACATATTTATAAATACATATGTCAGTGCATTAAATAAAATAAAACATTTCTTCTTCTCCAGCATGTGAAAAAAAAACCCCACACAGACTGGAGCATTGCTCACTAAGATGTGATTCTGCAAAATGGTCCATGTCACTGAGTCTCTTACATGTCCACAGATGTTCATGCCCACAGATTCTTCCTGACAGCATAACAATGTAAGTGACTTTTCCAAAAGGAGCAGGAACTGACACAAATCAAATGAAGCAGCATGTCCCCTTTAGAGCTCCCAATGTCTCTAGCTCATTTTCCTCTCTAGGGCTCATGCACAGTTGCTAAACTGTAATAGTGTTGTTGTAAAAAGTCTCTGAGCCGTCACTATTTCTAATGTGCCTGTTAACGTCTTCATCAAAACATTCCCAACCACTTTCACAGCCTTTAATTTGCTTCAGAGCATCCTTACAAAGTGGCAGCCTATCTCCTGTGTGCCCAGGTGCGGGGAGATGCAGGAAGGTCCAAGCTGGGTCTTGCTGAGGGCTACCACGAGGAGCTGTCATCTAGCAGCACCTGTCTCCACCAGCACTGTGCCAGGCCCAGGCAGCTCCCATGGGCTGTACTTGGGGAGCAGCTCAGTGACTGAGTCATAGGCAGGCAGCTCTAAGCTTTGTTAAAAAATTCCTGAGGCTCAGTCTGGGACAAACGCAGTGCTTGTGCACTCCCAGAGCTGACCATGGTGCAAACAGCCATGCAGCTTCACTTGTGCTTTTTCTTGTCTGGAATGAGCTTCTTAAAGATCTTACCTGCTAGATGAGACAGCAGACATGACAAACTGTTAACAGCTGCAAGTCCTGTTCTTGGGCACATAACCTTGCCTCCTTTTCTGCTACTTGTCTGGCTGACTCAGTGAAGCAATTTCAGGGGAAAATGACAGAGGGTTTGTGGCAGCACTGGGAAGTGAGCTTGCTCCCCTGGGAAGCAGTGAGCGTCAGTGTTGGGTGCAACCAGGAGGCAAAACCATGCAGCTGGAGGCTGTAACTTGCAAAGGCAACAGCAGGGCCTTACCCATGGCAATTTACTTCGGGTTTAGCCTTCAGGAAAAGACACCTAGTGGGCAGGGTTGTCACCAGCAATCCGAGCGACAGCAGCATGCTTTCATACTCTTCTATCCTCAGTACATTTTATGCACCATTCCTTATACTGTGCAATCAGCAAACTGATCTGGCTGAAAGTGAACCATCAGAAATAAAAGTCTTTCAATACTGGTTCTCAAATAGCAGCAGCACAGTCTGAGATCAGATTAGGCTGCTCACTTCTGGTATCACTGGACAAGGGGCAACTCAGAGCAGCAAAGCTGGGATGCTGCTTGTCTGACACAGGCCTGCTTCTCATCCAGGTGAAAGGAGCAGCCAAAGAGAAGTACTCAGTGCTTTGAAGTTTAGGTCCTCATGCATTTCTGCTAAAAGTTATTCAGCTCCATTTCGACCTCAGACATTTGTCCTAACTTGAAAAGGATTTGGTAAGAAGTGACACCAAAGAGCACAAGCTGGCTTAGCCTGGAAGCTCCCAATGTCCTGAGCCTTCTGGCAAGAGCACCTGAAAGGAAGAAACACTGTACCTGAATGTACATCAAGGCAAGAAGCATCAAGGCCAGAGATTGTTCCAGTCTGGGCCATGAGCATATGACTCTTGCCCCTTTCCAGGAGTGAGAATGAGGACACTGCACACTGATTGGAAGTTTTAAAGAGCATATATACAAAAGGCAATCAGGTAGAGTAAGTAGAAGACTCACTGGGCCCAAACTGGCCTTCTAGACTCCCCCACCCCTTCCACTCTCAGTCAGCCTAAGGTAGGCTGAAACTGCCCCCCCCCCCCCCAGACGNCCCCCCCCCAGATGGGTCTACAAGGCCTCAGTGGCTCAACTCCCTGCTTGCCAACTCCTCCATGAACCAAGATAAGAGTGCACTGCTCGGAGATGTGGAAGCAACAGAAGCAGGGAGGAGAAGGGGGAGAGATCAAGTCAGGCACTATCTTTTAAGCTGTCATATCAGAAAAGGAATAGAATAACAATATTACAATATCCTGGGAGGAGCAGGTCCATCCCCCTGGGATGGGTTTGTTTCAGGGGGACCTGGGATCCCTCAAACTACCACACTAATCTTACCTTTGAATGGAGCAGAGATGCAGTTTTTTGAAGACAGGGATACCCAGATTGATATACTTGCTGATTCCTGAGCAAATCCATTGCCAACTGTCATTTATTGTTTTTGTTACAAGTATGTGGGATGCCATGGCTATTTCCTTTGTGATGCACAAGGAATGTGATCACAGAGAACATGTTTAGCTTTTTAAACTATTCCGACTCTACTCGCGTCACTCCTCTAAGGACCCAGTGTTTCTTATTTATCTAACAGGAAAGGGGCTGACTAAATCCAAGGGATTCAATGATACCAAACATGTTTAGAGGGGAAAGAACCAGCAATGTCATGTGGAAAACTCACAAATTTCAAGGGAAAATCAAATTCAAACATTTAGCCAATAAGCGATCGGTAATTACATCAGCACAACTAACGGCAGAGGGCTTAGTAGCCATTTCTTGAAAGCTCCATAATGACCTTCCTTCTCCCCCCCCTTTTTCCTGGAAAATAAACTTTAACTAAGCAGGTTATAATCTCAAATACTACAGTTCACATTACATGGGATGTGGGATTGTGAGACTAAGCTTGCTTCTCATCCTGCATCCTGTATCAGTATGCTAGTATGGCTCAACAGATCCATATTAAAACCAAGACTGTCAGTTTACCAACTTGGATAATTAAGCTGGTCTGATTATTTTTTTAAGATAATATGCACAATCTGGAATTCAGTCTGGAAACAAGCATCCCAAGCTGAGAAACTGGATAGACACCTACATGCTGTCCAGTCCTGGGCCCCTCAGTTCAAGAAGGACAGGGAACTGCTTGAAGGAGTTCAGCACAGAGCCACGAAAAGAGAGTGGAACATCTTCCTTATGAGGAGAGCCTGAGGGAGCTGGGGCTGTGCTGCTTGGAGAGGAGGAGACTAAGGGGTGACCTCATTAGTGTTTATGAATACATGAAGGGCGAGTGCCAGGAGGCTGGAGCCAGGCTCTGCTGGGTGATGCCCAGTGACAGGACAAGGGGCAATGGGTGGAAGCTGAGGCATAGGAAGTTTCATGTGAACATGAGGAGGAATTTTTCACTGCGAGAGAGATGGAAGACTGGAACAGGCTGCCCAGGGGAGTTGTGGAGATATTCTGCAGATATTCAAGACCCACATGGATGTGTTCCTGTGTGATCTGGCATAGGTGATTCTGCTCTGGAAGGGGGGTTGGACTGGATGAGCTCTTGAGGTCACTTCCAACCCCTAACATTCTGTGATTCTGTGATTTTGGCTGCTGTGGCTTTGACCAGTAAGATAAATGTGCTTCATTAAGGAATCTTAAGGGGTTTTATTTTAACAACTCCAGCTGTTGAACAAGAGTGCGTTGCTTTCTGACACAGTCATATTCTGTTTTCTTCAGCATTGTCTTTCTTGGAAAGACCACAAATTCAAGGCAAAAGCTTCTAATGAAAACTAAGGGGATTGGTAAGCATTATCTTTATTAGTATTTTCATTCCTGTGTCAGAAAGGAATGGACCAGGAGGATGATCAGAGAGCTCCATCACTTCTAAACTTAAGTGATTTTTTAATTTCTAAAAAAGTTCCACCTAGAAAAATTAAAATTCGTTAACATATATATTAAAAAATGCTAAAACCAAAACAAACTGTCAAAGTAAAGGCAGCTACCTTGAGACATTTTCTGCTTTTTTATTGTTTGCAAGTGCTGGGAGGCTACAGCAGGCAACCGAGCCACCGTGGCAGTTTGCTGCTGCTGCAAGTGGTGCCTCCCCAGCTTCCTCTAAACCCCTTGTGCTGTCCCCGTGTGATGGTTTGGGAGTTACCCACCCCCCCCACTTTATAAAATCCCCCAGACTAGACTCAGCAGGCTGGAAGTTAAGGACTGAAGCTCTGTTTACAGCTTAACACAATGTACAAGCAGAGATAGACACAATAGA
>WBNM01046375.1:0-43127 GCA_013399055.1 Ramphastos sulfuratus | reverse complement strand
CCATTCTATGATTTTATGATGAATGCTGCAGCAAGAGGCTGGTGGCTCCTGGACTTCAGGGAGCTGTGTTGTTGTATGTTGCTTTGTTTCTGAGCATTCAAGCAAGCAGCAGAGCCTCACTTCTGCTTTGGCAGGGAAGCTCCGGCCAGGATGTCTTCAAGCTGACTCTTCCTCTCTCTTCCTTTTAATTCTTGGGAGAAATAAATTGGCACCATTTGTTTGTGAATTAACATAAGGTGGCTACAGAGATGGTTTTGCCAGGCTTAATTAATTTATGACTTCTGAGAAAATAATTAGAAGGAAACATTTATGCTAAGTGCTTGCAAAGGCTGTTGCCCAGGATGATATTCAGGCTCTGTGAAGGCTCTGGAGTGCCCAGCTTGGGCTGATATGGGGGTGATGGGTCAGATGCTTCCTCTAATCCCTTCACTCCTGCTCCCTAATCTGGTGCCTGCTATGTCTGAGGTAGCTCCAGATTTCAAAGGTCCAGGTGAACAGTGAGTTTTGTCAGTCTTCATGGCAGCATCTGCACTGCTCTACAGCCATGGCCTGCAGGGCTGAGCTGGTGGCCAAAATGCACAGTTTGGCTTGGCCAAGAGTGACCAGACTTGGCCAAGGGGTGGCCCTGGCTGAAGGGACAGGGAGGCTCTGTGGTTTGCTCTGGTCTTGCTGGCTCCAGCCAGTCTGATTGCACTGGGGCCACTTACAGGTGGCTCAGCCAACACCACAAGAGCTCAAGTTTTGCTGCACTGCTGGAGGCAGAGGGTTCCTGGTGCCATGGCCCCTTCTGGCTCCCAGCCTCACCTGATCCCCTCTTGCCCCTCAGCTGTGTGCAGCACAGGACACCAAAGCAGCACAGCAGCTTTTATGTAACCCATTTCAGGGAGTGACTTCTCCTACCCTAAATACTTCAGAAGTTTTAGGGAAGATGAAGCTGCTCACAGTCTTCACATTCCTCTCTGGTAAACTAAGAAAAATGGGGAAGAAGTTCAGCTCTCCATTTGGCTTGCTTAAAAAAACCCCTCTGCATCTGACTTTATTTAGACCATCCATCAAGGAGTGTCTCAGCAGCAACATTATTTAAGCTGAAATGGGAGGCCTGCTATTAGTCTTGAAAATTCATAAGATAAACAGATGTTGACGGTTAATTTGTTGTAGCCAGTGGGAGAATGAATCACAGGGCACACATTGTGCAGAAAATACTTCAGCAGAGGAGAAATCAGTGTTCCTCACATGGGACCTGCTGCTGCCACCCTGCATCCTGCACACCCTGTTTGTCTTTCTGCTGGGTAAGATGAAGTGTGCAGCTTGCGCTGGTGGAGCAGGGACTAACTCCAGCTAAGGACAGAGCATCTGTCCAGCAGTTCTTTGGTCAGTAAACAGTCTGTGTTTTGGGAGTAAATTAAATTAGGGCCTGGAGAATTAATCTTATGAGGAGTGACTTTACTCTGCTCTCCTCAGACCCCATCCGGAGTCCTGTGTGCAGTTCTGGAGCCCCCAGCACAGGAAGGACATGGAAGTGTTGGAGCCGGTCCAGAGGAGGCCACCAAGATGCTCAGAGGGCTGCAGCAGCTCTGCTGTGAGGACAGGCTGAGAGAGTTGGGGCTCTGCAGCCTGGAGAAGAGAAGGCTTCCAGGAGAGCTTGGAGTGGCCTTCCAGTATCTGAAGGGGGCTCCAGGAAGGCTGTAGGACTTTTACAAGATATTGGAATGCCAGGACAAGGGGCAATGGATTTGACCTGGCAGAAGGGAGATTGAAACTGGATGTCAGGAGGAAGTTGTTTGCAGTGAGGGTGGTGAGACACTGGCACAGGTTGCCCAGGGAAGTGTTCAAGGCCAGGCTGGATGAGGCCTTGAGTGACCTGTACTAGTGGGAGGTGTCCCTGCCTATGGCAGGGGGTTGGAACTAGATGGTCTTTGAGGTCCCGTCCAACCTCACCATTCTATGATTCTATGCCTCCCACTCCCAGCATGCTGAGGTTCTGTGATCACCACACACCACTCACCTGCTGCAGAGAAAATCTGACTCACATGGAAGAGCTCTGCTGGGAGTATTGGGGGTGTTCAGCCTGGGGAGGAGAAGGCTGCAGGAGACCTTTTGGAGGCCTTTCAGTGCTCAAAGGAACTGATCAGAAAGCTGGTGACAGGGCATGGTGGGGAAGGTTTGAACTGAAAGAGAGATTTAGACTGGACAGAAGATAGACATTTCTTCTGCCCTGCCCAGAGAGGTAGCAGATGTCCCATCCCTGGAACCATTCTAGGCTGGATGCATGGAGAAGCTCTGCCTGTCTTTCCCTGTTTTGCTCCCCTCCACCTGTCTGCAGCCCCCTTGCTACTTCAGGCCCTCACCTGAGCTGGGGCTCCCATCCACTGCTGCCATCCAAACAGGAAATGAAAAGGCATAGACAAAAGATATTTACACAGACAGCAGAGGGAGTTTGATTATCTACAACAATGCATGTGGAGCTCTCCAGTTTGGGTATCAATTAATTAATTCTGCTCTCCATTTGGTCTAATGGGAACCAAGGCTGGGAGTGAGCAGCCCTTGCTGGGAACCATATATGGAACAGCAGATGCTAGGAGAGATTTTGCTGGGAGATTGGATTTGATTAACTCTTCTGCATTGTGAGTGCTCTAAATCTGGGAGCTGGGTGGACCAGACTGGAAAAGAGAGGTGGCAGATGGGATGAGGGGAAGATGATTAATAGGAACCTAGGCAAGCAGCCTTGTATCAGCTGCTGCTGCCTGTTTTGAATTGTGTTGACTGAAGGTGGAAGTAGCAGGAGGTGACGCAGATGGGAAGAGGGCTGGGAGTGATGTGAGCTAAAACCTGTGATGACAATCTCAGGATGTGAAAGTTCTCAGCCCTTGGCTGTTGGGTGTGGTGTGAGGCAGGTCTGGAGGGTGCAGGTCACAGCAAAGTTGCCTTCTCATTTTGTGTTTCACTCTGGAAGGAGTATTGCAGATGGAGCCTGAGTAGGTGCCAGTGGGAGCTGAGGAAGAGTTGTCAGCATTTTGCTCTGAAAAGGGCTTTGGTTTACTTTCCCAGACAGTGGAGGAAGGGGATCAGAGAATCATAGAATGGTAGAGGTTGGAAGGGACCTCTGGAGTCCAACCCAGCCAGAGCAGGACCACCCAGGGCAGGTCACCCAGGAACACATCCAGATGGGTCTTGAAAGTGTCTGGAGAGAAAGACTCCTCCACTCCTCTCTGGGCAGCCTGCTCCAGGGCTCCAGCACCCTCACAGTTAAGAAGTTTTGCCTTATGCTGAGGTGGAACTTCCTGGGTTGCAGTTTGTATCCATTGCCCCCTGACCCATCACAGGACATCATTGAAAAGAGCCTGGCACCACTTTCTTGACACTCACCCTTCAGACACACACTACTAAGATCTCCTCTCAGTCTTCTCTTCTCCAGACTGAACAGCCCCAGGTCTCTGGGTCTGGAACCAATCCTGCAGCTGCATATCACCTGTTGGCCTTTGGACTTGGAAAAAGGGGGGGAAAAAAAGGATAAATTAGGAATGTAGTCACCAGCTCTCTGAAGCAGGTTTGGAAAGAGGGATGGGGCTGGGAAAAGAGGAGCTGCAGCAGAAAAGCATCAAGCAGACACCCAGACAGGCAGCAATGAGGAGACAGAAAGTTTTGGATCAGTAAGGAAGTGTGAGGGCAAGGCTGAGTGATAAAAAGCTGATGGTAAGGCAGCCCCAGGGCTTGCATGCACTACATGACACCGTTTGCCACTCTGCTTGTCACCACTCATTGTGCTGGAGATCCTAACATGTGCTGCTTCATGCACACCTGGCACAACACACAAAAAGGAGGGGAAAAAACCCAAACAATCATTCCTTACCCCAAGGAGTTCCTGATGGAGGGCAAGGAGTGTTTGGATGAAAAATTGCATCATCGGTTGTGAGCTGGAGGCTGTGGAAGATAGTGGTGAGGGGCCAGGGTCTTGCTGGGAGTGCTGCAACAAGAGCAAATTATCTATGTAAGGGAGAGAGGACTGCTGGCTGAGTAGATTACAAAGGGAACCTTGGGGGGTCCAGCAGCTCCACTTTGGTGAGGGGGAATTATGTGTTTCAGTGCTGTAAAGATGCTGGAGAGTTCATTTGATCCTGGGTCTTAGCAAGCTACAAACCTTCACCCATTCTAAGCCAGTGACACAAACCCTCTGTGCCTCCCTGGGGCTTGTGGCTTTCAGCTGAAGCTTGCCAAGCCTGGGCAACCACTTTGGCTTTCACATGTCTTTGGACTTTAGCAACAAGTTCCTTACCATGAGGGTGGTGAGAGACTGGAACAGGTTGTCTGGGGAGGTGGTGGAGGCCCCAACCCTGGAGACAGTCAAAGTCAAGCTTGATAAGGCCCTGAGCAACTTGCTCCAATTGGAGATGTTCCTGCTGACTGCTGAGGGGTTGGACTAGATGACCTTTAAAGGGTCCCTGCTGACTGCAGAGGGGTTGGTATAGATGAATTTTAAAGGTCTCTTCCAACCTGGGCATTTGACCCTAAGACATGATGGCTTCTTGCAGTGAAGAACCCCTAAACTCAGCAAGTGGGGAATGCTAGGAAAGGGCAGGATTCAGGCAATCTTGTGCTGCAAAATATCTCTTTTTAAACAGTTCCAGGGCACTTGTAACATAAGGGCAGCCTGAGATTAAGGCAGGAGCAGAATTCATGGCCAGGAGGAGGCTCAACCTCTGGGTATCCACTGGTGGCATTTGTGGATGCCTCCGAGCAGGGAACTGAGAAGAGCCCATTTAATGTAACAGAGTATGCAGGCAATGTCCCTGACCTTGGCAAAGGACAGAGCATGTGCAAAAAGGCAGCCACAGAATCCAGGATGAAAAGAGAGGCTTTTGCTTGCAGCCCTTGCTAGGAGGGAGCTTGAAGATGTGTGGCTGGTTTTAAGCAAGACTTGTTTGGGCTGGGCTGGCAGACAGCATCACCTACTAGGTGTTAGTAGGGTTGTATTTGCTGATAGCAGGAGAGTGAAGTCTCTGTGAGGGAATGATTGCTACTAGGAGCCAGCTCCTAACTGCAGAGAGATGCATCCAGAGCCTGAGGTGCCCTTAACTACCCCACACAACTTGGTAAAGCTCCAAATCATCCTCACACCCAAGAGAGAGGAAGCTTCTTCTGAGTTCACCTGCTGTGGTAACAGGGTTTGGGTACCCTTTGCAAGAATGGCAGAGCAGGACATGCAGGTATGACTTACACTGCAGAAAGCCTTCTCACACTTCTCTGGAGGTGAATGTGTATTTAATCCAGAGGTTGGCTTGAGCAGACTCAGGGACGTGTAGGGATGCAGGACTATGCTGTCCTGGCCTGTGCAGAGACTCCTGGAAGCAAATCCAGCCTCAGACCCTGTCCTTTGGATGCTGAAGGACTTCTGCTGGAGTCAGCCACTGCCTGGGTGTGAGAGCAGCGTAAATATTTCAGGCTTTGATGGGAAAGTTGTGCCAGCCCCATAGAGCCTGGTCCAAATCCCATTCCCACCGGCTGGGACCAGACCAAAGCCCAGCACTTAGATCTGTCACAAGGCCTCTGACTCAGTTTCCCCAGCTTAGCTGAGGTTAATTGGGTTTATTTGAAGGATGGGCTCTGTTCTATAGAACTTCTCACATCCCATTTATTTCGGTGAGGTCCCCATCAGCCGGGATAGTTTCCTCCTTTGTTTCACTGCTGGTGACAATGGAAGAGACTTTTTGTCTCTCAGCTGGCAGATTAACCATTGTGGTTAGGGACAAACACTGTTCAGCAGGGTTAAATCATTCCACTTGGAAGGCTTTGACTCTGCCATGCCAATCATTAACCTTCACGAATCTCAAAATATGTTTTATGCTGATAAAGCTTCTTAAAGCCTTCCCTCTAAAGCTGTATTAAAGGCAATGGTGCTTGCATAAGTCCTTTGGAATACCTAATGTGCCATGGCTCCTGCTGCAAATATTCCCCAGGTCATTATTTCCACTAAGCTTCACAAGTGAGTAGCTATTGAGTATTCCACCAGCTACAAGAGAGAACTTTTGGATACTTGCATGTGGCCTAAATAAGCTTGCAAATCAATCTGCTGCTTTCAGCCTGGCCAAGGGGGCAATTCTTGCCCTAGAATTCCTACCTTCTCTTTCCTCTTCAGTGTTCAGATTTTTCTGCTTTTAGGGTGGAAATTAATTTGTTGCCTGGAAGAGGCACTTTTCTGACACAACTGACCCAGAAAACTGTCCTGCTCAAGTCCAGAAGGGTTTCTTATACCAGGGAAGAATTGGAACATGAAGGAATGTGAGGTTTGGCGGTGAGTATGGATCCTGGCAGCAGCTGGGTGAGCTTCCCCACAACAAACCCTTCCTCTATGGGCTAGACCAGGTTTAATGGCTCCAAGAGCAGTTTTAATGGCTCCACCTGCACCATGGAGCCAACTTCTCCCACGATTTGTCCAAATCCTCCCTGTTTGTCACTGTCTGTGACTCCTCCCTTAAAACCCCTGTAGGTTCCAGGCACTGGCTAAGACTTGCTTTAGGGTGTTTGTCCACAGGGTTATACACAACTTCAATGTTCTAACTGATTCCCTGCTACTGTCTCAGATGAACCCAACAAAGCCTCCAAAAAGCTGCCAGTCTGGTGTGTCTCAGGCACCTGGGAGCAAACATTCAGCTGCTAATGAAACTGCTGCCAGCTGGGGGACTTGGTGCACGCCGCACTGGCGACACGCTGGCAGCTCTGGGGCACTTCTCTTTGCTGCTTTGCTTTTCCTTCTCTTTCTCCTAAAAAGTCAAACAAAAAGTATTAAGGTCCAAGGTCTCCTGTTCTGTTAGAAAAGAATGAAAATTAAAAAAAAATCATCTTTCTCTGGCAAAAAACAGAGCCAACACTATGCACATTCATCTCACCTCCTCCATGGTTCAGGAGGTTTGCTGGATGTGGCCTCCAGCTAATCCTGACATTTCAGAATGGAATATTTCCCTTATTTCTGAATTTCAGAAGTGAGCTTGCTAATCTGGGAAAACCCAAGGTCTATCACCACAGGGAATGTTCTAAGCACTCAGCAAAGTGTCTCTGCTGTGTGACACAGGACACTAGCAACGATAAAATAATGTGTAATAGTGGCAGAGGTGATTTGATGCTGATGCTGCAGAGGTCTGGAGCTCTGAAAGGCTAGGAAAGCTTGATCTGCATTTTCAGCTTCAGGAGGGGAAAGGATGAAGAAGTGAAAGATGTGAATCATCACTTAAAATAAGGTAGTGGGTAGGAAGTGAGGGAAGATGACTCTCCTACCTACAAATGCAAATATGTCCAAAGACCCATCTGGAATGTCTGAAAGAGCAGGCAGAGCCACGACTGCTGAGTTGCAGCTTTTTGCACTAATTCCCAGCACCACCCCTTCTCTGCCCTCTGGAATCACCTTCGTGTCACTGAGCTCAGCCCAGTTTGGGAGCTGGGAGAACTGAATTTGAGTGGGGAGCAGGAGGCCTTCATGCAGATGCTTGTGGCACTGACAAGTCACATCCTGGATGCTTTGCATTGACTTCCCGGTGGAGACGAGCCCTGGGGATCTGACTTTGATTAGCTGAGTCAAGCAGCTCCGGGTTACCTTGATGTTGTGCTGGCTTCATCTGGACCACTGGTGTGGGCAGGGAGCATTAACCAGGCAGCAGAGCGTGGCTGGAGGCAGCCAAGATCAGATCAGATCCAGGTGCTTGGTGAAACACTGGGAAATTGCTTAGTGTGGTATGAAGCTGTGCCAGGGGAGACTGGAAAGGCAGCGTTTGCTCATGATGGATGAGTCCTAATTTATTTCTGCTGTAAGAGGTGCTGCAGATAGGTTACCCCATAAATAATGTTTAAATTGTAATTTTGTTAAATACCTTTCTCCTGCAGGAAAAGATTCATTGTCACTGCCTGTCGCTGTTCCAGGTAATTAGGAGCCACAGCCTCAGGCCCAACACTGTCACTTACTTTTCATGTTGTATCTGTATTTTTTGATGATGTGCATGTCACAGGATGGGAACTTACAGATAATCTAGTCCCAATCCCCCTGCTGTGGGCAGACCACCTCCTACTAGGCCTGGCAGCTTCAGGAATGTACCATCGTGGCATTCACTTCTCAAAGGACTTCCTCTGGCTCATAAGAAAAGAGGAGGAGCTCCTGCAGTGCCAGGTGGTGGACAAGAAGTGGCTGAAACCAGCCATTGGTGGTACCAGTGTGGAGAGGCAATGGGAGAGCCTGGGATGTGTGTCCCTGTTTCCAGGGGCAGGTGGCAGCTCAGGCTGTGCAGTGTCAGTGTGGCCTTAGCAGCATGCCAGGCTCTGTGCTTGGGGGTTGGTGTGGCACACAAAGCCTCACCAGTGGATTTCAGTATGAACCTTGTCCTGGAAAGGTTCAGTTATGGTTCTGGTTTGATATGAGGAGCAGCTGAGGATGTCCCTGCTGACTGACTGCAGAGAGGGTTGAACTAAATGACCTTTGGAGGTCCCAGCCCACGCCATGATTCTCCTTCTGGGGCTGTGCAGCAGAGTGGCTGCAAACGTTTCTCTGTTGGTCCTAGAGCATGCCAAGGAGTGGCTGTTCCTTTTGAACCTGTGCTTGTTGATGCCTGGCTGCTTGCTAGGTTTCCCCAGCAAATGGATGGGCTGCTATTATGGGTTGTGTTTTTTAAAGGATTAAAGTGGAAGCGTGATGCCATCCCAGTGATTTTGAGAGCAGCCCACTGTGCCAAACCTGCACACATCTTCCAGCCATTGTTCCACTGAAGGTTCTTGCTCTGTTGTAGCCTCCTTGCTCAGATGCAACTGCTGAACGACAAACTGAACTCTCTCTGCTACTGTGTGGCGCAGGGCTGTAACAAGTGACTCTGACTGTAGGGATGGGTCACCCAGCAAAAGCCTGGCTGATGCCTCAGAGCCAGGCTTCTTCTCTTAAACAAGGAGAAACATTCACCTTGAATCCAAGAGATTCAGAAGAGACCTGGGAAGAAACAAGAAAGGAGGACAGGTGGAAAGCAATGAGGAAAGCAGGAAAGCAACAAGGAAAGGAGGAAGGAAGGAGTGGTGTTTGTTTACATCTACCTTCAACAGATTAGTAGAGAGGTTAGAAACTTTCCTGCCTCGGAGCAGCAGGATGGGAGTGTGCAGCAGTTCCACCCAAAGCAGCATCACCTGTTTTACCAGCAGGTGTATTACAAACCGTCTGGAAAAGCTCTTCCAAGAGGTATCATTTGGAGGTGTTTTGGCCAGGATGGCAGCCTGGGGCACCACGGGGAAGGGTTTGTGATGAATCACAAAGCAAACCAGCTGGTTTGCTGACTTCATCCCAGGGATGGCTGCAAGGAACAGACAAAGCCCCACTGCCCAAGGCGGGTTGGCTCTTTCACCAGTGCTCACCCCAGCACCTCCTCAGGGCTGGGCCATGCCAGGCTTGAAAGAAAATCTCCAGAGGTCATCTGCCCCGGGGGGGTTTGGCAGCTGCAGCACACGGTGCCTTGCAGCAAAGCAAGGTGAACAGGTGAGTTGTCCTGCCCTGGAGGGTCAGAGACACTTCAGGCCGGGCCAAAGTTAATTTTTGCTCATTAAGTAAGTCTGAGATGTACCCAGTCTTGACACCCACAGATGAGAGAAGGACTTCCATCAGTCCCAGCAATGTGCCTGCACACTGGGCTGGGCTGAAGCTCCCTGATTTGCTGCAGTTATCTAATGGTAAAACTAATGTGACGGATGACAAGTTACCTTAACTGCCAGTTAATTGGGTTTAAGAGCACATCCCTGCCTGTCTGGAGTGCTGCTGCAGGAGAGAGAGACTCACCGAGGAGCAAAGTGCAGAAGTTTTGGTTCAGCAGGTCCAGGTTCAGCATTGCAGGTTCAGATTGCCAGGTTAGAAGGCTGGAAAATCAGGGGCTGCAAATGCAGAGTGGCCTAACTTTAACTACAGCTATGCTGCCCTAATTATGGGTGCTGATGATGTGCAGAGCCAAAGTCTCTTCTGGGACTTTTTTTTCTCTGCAGGAATTAATGAAAGAGTCCAGCAGCAACACTGACTGAGCAAATCAGCAGTCACTTTAAGTGCAGCCTGTCAGCAGAAGGTGATTTTAATATTAGGCCAGCAGTCTCTCACTAATTAAAATAAACATTTATTATCTGCTTTTGGGATTCTTTCCAAGAAGGAAAATGCAGTTCAGGAAAGCTTTCAGGGCTGAGTGCCTTCCCCAGCCTGTTCTGTGCTTGAGATAGACACGAGGAGGATCTGGGAGGGGGAGAGGAAGGGAAGGATGGGGGTGAACAAAAGGTGTCGAAAAGCTGAGATGAATCTCAAGGCTGGAAAAGAAACAAATCAACGTCAGGAATTAGAGAAAGAGCAGGGAGAGAACAGAAAAAGGAGCAGAACAAAACTGGAACAAAACATGACTGATTGGGAGGAGGGTGGCAACAGACAGCTGAGTGACTGGTGGGGGCAGTGGCATAAATATGAACCTGGGGATTGGGTCTGGAGACATTGTCACTGGCATCTCACAATAGTCTGGAGAAGTGTTTGCCAGGAGAGGTGTTGCTGTGCTTCTCTCTCCTTGGGCTGGGGATGGGAGACCCCAAATCCACAGCCCTTACAGGCTTCCCCTGCTGAGCTGCTGAGCTTTATGGTGGCCATTGTCCTGCAGAGACCTTGTGTCTTCTATGGCTGAGAAGAGACAAGGCTGCATTTAGTCCTGGTTTCTAGTCTTTGTTTAGGTCCCAGCAGAATAAAGGGTGGATGTTCCTTTATGGAAGGTGCCAGGCAGATGTGAGGGCAGAGGGAGGAAAGTGTAATAGCTCTTCACACCATCTCTGTACAGAGGCAAAAAAAGCAGCTCAGCAGAATCACAGCTTCCCTTATTGCTTGATGCTAGCCCCATGAAAGCCAGAGGAGAATCTTACCACTTAGCCCAGGTTAAGTGCTGATGTTGTTATTTGGGATTTGAGAGTGTCCAATCACCTGCCATGAGCCATCAAGCCCAAGCAGTGTTCAGGCAGTGCAAGGTCTGTAGGCAGAGATATAGCACTTTTTTTTTTTTTTTTTTTTTTTTCCAGATGATCAGAGATTACTGCAACATTAGAAGAGTTTTTCAGGGTCCAAGAGCTTGTGAGTAGGAACTGCAGCCTTCAAAACTACATAGGGGTTGAGAGCAGTTGTTTGGTGTGGAGTTGGATGCATAGCCCTGAGAGCATCAGCAGGTGCAGGCCAACCTCTCTTCATCCAAGGGTCAGATGCTGCCTCTTTCTGACAGAGCATTTCTGGTGAGATGCTTAACACCTCCTACATGGTTCTCTGCTCCCATTGAGCAGTCAGCACCCTGCAGGATGAGGTCCTGGGTTGACATCAGTTACTGAGGAAACGACCTCTGTAGAAAAGGAGCATCTGTTTCTATTAGCAACAGCAGCCTCTGCACTTAAGGGGGTTTCAGTGCATTTTAGCTTCTCGGGGGTGCATTTTTGCATTTGTTTGTGGGCTTTTGCAAGTTTGGGGCTGCGTGGGGAGGAGGAGTTTGCCACAAAAGTAGGTTGCTATCAGTGGGATAGTTGGTAGTGGAGGCAGGAGAAGGAAGAGCACAGTTCCTATGTTCACCCATTTTAGAGCTGGGCACCTTCTTCAAACGCACAGCACACCTCCTGCAAAGCACAGTGCTCTGAAAGCCAGGTGTGATCTGCAGAGAAAAGGTGGCTGGGCACCATGTCCTGCTGTGCCAGGAGCGCCCAGGGTCCTGCTGCAATCTCCAGGAAGCTCCTCGCAGGACAGGCAGCTGCTGTGGGTAGCAAAGGAGTGAGAAGCCACGGGAAAGCTCTTGGCGGGGCAGCTGTCCTTCAGAACAGCCAACGGGACTCGGCCCGTGCGTTCCTGCGGCTGCTGCCGGCAGGCACGGGCAGAGGGCAACGCTTGCCGCCCGCACGCCTACCGCTGGGCAGGAGGAGCCAGCGGCTTTGCCTCTGGCTGGCAACAGTGCCGCTCTGTCTGCTGGCGTGGGGCTGGCCCGAGCTGCTCGCTGCGGTGGGCTGGAGGCGCAGCGCAGGCTCCGCTCTGCCTCGCCGCCGCCCCGCAGCCCTGTGAGGTGCAGGGACGCGCACGCCGCGGAGCGCCGCGGAGCGCCGGCGGCCCCCGTCAGCAGCGCCTTCGTGCTTTTGTTTGCAGTGCAAAGAGAGCAGCAGAGAGGAAAGGCACAGCTTTCACTGGAGAGCGGCCACGGAGCAGCTGGGAAAGCTTTCCCCCTCTTTTCCCGGAGGAATTTTGTTGTGTGTCTCAAGGAGACTTCGAAATTTCCTTCACAAACCAGGCTGCAGCCAGAGCGTGCGAGAGGGCTAGGGTGGGAGGCACCAGAGACAGGAGCACCCGCAGCCAGCCCCGGACTCCCTGAGCCTGTTTAATGAAAGAAGTGAACGTTTTGCTCAGCTGCGATAAAGCTTGTACTCAGAAAGTGCCAGTGTTTGCTCAGCAAGCAAAACAAACCCTTGTGGCCCAGAGGGTGCAGGAGGTGAAAATACATCGAGGTGCACCGCGGGTTCTGAGTGTTCCTTGCACGCAGGCATTAGTTCCACAGAGCCAACCTATCATTTTCTGCAACAGAAAAACAAAATTCTCCTGACTCCAAAAGTTGCAGCCCTGGGGTGACTAAAACTACTCAGGCAGGGTTGTTTGGTAGCTTATAGCAAGTCTTAAATGCTGAGCCAAGCTTAGAGCGATTCAGCTGAGTAGGTTAAGATGGAACTCTTGGAAGCTGTCAATCACTGGCAGACAATTTGTCCTCGGCACTTTTGGACACTCCTGGCAAGTCCTCCCCAGCTGGTATTGTTGCTCACCACCGGATTCACCGAGCATGCAAACTTCTTTCTCCTCTTGTGGGTTTGCATCTCGGTTTGTTTCCCTGAGCAGGGGGAAAGCAAACACATTTGCTTATTGCCATGGTTGCAAAAGCTGGAATTCCAAAGGCAAATCAGCTCCCTTTGTGTGTTATTGGGTCAGCTGTGATGAAATGAAGAGCAAAGAATGTGTCTGAGCCCTTCAGCTTTAGAATATTCAGTGAAAGAAGCATTTAAAGGGCAAAGCTGGGAGGTCTGCTGTGACCCTGCTGAAACAGCTGCAGAAACCATCTCCCCTGGGTGCTTGCTACAGCTCCTCAGTTGGTGATAACTGCTGTCACGGCCAAAGCTGCACAAAGACCACTGCTTCTGGCTTACGTTAACAACCTGCACTGGTACAATCAGTGCCAGCCCAGCTATCACAGGCGGCAGGGGTTGTGCTTCCCTGTCTGCATCTCCGGGTGACCAAACAGTCCCAGTGCTAGACTGGAAGGAGGGAATGTAAATATCTTCTTAATATATAGATATGGAAATCTCTAAGAAGACTGACAGAGTATGGGTACTTTAGAAGTGTTTGAGCCACCCTTTAAAAATGGCACACTCCTGAAGAGAGTGGCACATGTGCCTGAGGAGAGCACTAGCTGCTGCTGCTTGGGAAGTAGATGGTAGCTGACTCTTCATGCTGGTGTCCCTCAGATTTCCTCAGCTTGGACAATGGGCAGGCGAGGGGGAGGAAGGTTGTAAGGACCCTGTAGAAAAGAGGAGAATGCTGGGCAGCAGGAGATAACACTGTTCTGGAAGCATGGTCAGGCTGGAGGTTGTGGGCACTCTCAGAGAGAAACCACAAGTGGGTATTTCCTTATTTTGCTATTTCTTTTGCAGTGACAGCTGCTCCAAATAGGACATCCTGCTTTGCTTTCCCCTTCTGCAATGATGTGAGAATTCCAAAGTGGTTATCTGTGAAAGCAGTTTCAGTCTGGAATACAGAGTCCATCCAGAGGAATTCTGTGGAGAAGGTATAGAGGAGTAGCTCTTCAGCAGCACTGTTGTAGAGCAAAGCCCTTCATGGATGCCCATCCACAGCAGGTAAGGCAAGAGGCTTTTACTCTGCAGGATGAAGTCAGAGGGAGGGTGGAAGGCACAGAGGTGATGTTAACCATGCAGTGAGGACACTTGGCCTCTGGCTGGGGGTACTTCTGTTGATAAACACAGCATCCACTTCCCAGGAAAACATTTTCGCTGTTGACTTCAGACATCCTCTCTCCCAGAAGGGCCCAGCCTCCTGGCTTGCCCCAGAGACAATAGAAGGAAAACAAACACAATAGGTGCATGTGCTAAACACTTTAATGAGCACTTCCACACCATTCTCCTGGATTTCCCCACATCCCCATGAGTCAAAAAGCATCTCATGCAGCTTTCTAGATAGTGCATAATGGAGCCATACAGCTGTAGAGGAGCCCAAGCTTAGCTCCTGTCGGCTGACTCACAGGTTGGGATGTGACCTTTGTTGCCTGCAGATTGTCTCAGTGTAATATTCCCAATAATTCCTTTGCCCTTCTAAGCTCTCTGCCATGTGGTTATGCTTGAAGCATGGCAGGTCCAAGTTATGCAAGGCTGTGCAAAGGACACTGTGAGACGTGCAGGAGCACAGGGCTGATTTATCTGCACCTGCAAGCAGAAGATCTCTGAATTTCTTGCCCCGTGGCTCTCTGCAGGGTGTGCATCTCTCAGTGCTTTCTGCTTCATTGTGAACAGCAGGTGAAAGGCAGTATTCTAATGGCCACTGATTGTGCTTTGGGTTCCACTGCCACTCAACATAATGCCCTCCTCCTCCCACAGCACTTTGAGAGGTTGCTCTGTGATGCAGGAAACATTTGCTGAGAAATGATGTGTGCTCTGCACCAGAAACTCAGCATTTAGAATAGTTGCTTGGGACAATTTTATCTCCCAGAAACAGGGCTTTTAAATGGTGACTAATACTGGCAATTGCACCCAGATGTCTTTCATCCCCAGCTCTCTCTCTCAGACACTGGAGAGGCACTGGCACAGGTTGCCCAGGTTGTGGCTGCTCCCTCCCTGGAGGTGTCCAAGGCCAGGTTGGATGAGACCTTGAGTGACCTGTACTAGTGGGAGGTGTCCCTGCCTATGGCAGAGGGTTGGAACTAGATGGGCTTTGAGGTCCCTTCCATCCTTACCATTCTATGATTCTATATTTAGTCCAGGTAGATTTTTTTTTAATTACTCCCAAACCACTCAGACTTTCTCTTTGAATTCAGTCAAGAGATATTGTTGTGATTTATGTCCATGGGAAATTACCAGGTTCAGAAAATTGATTTTTATGTATATATATAATAATATTGTTTACACAGGAGCAGCAAGAGGCTCTGGAGCAAGGGATTGTGAATCACAAAGGCCTGAAAAAAAAAAAAAAAAAAAAAGGGATGTGAGTAAAGATGCATTTGTGACCCTCCAGTACTTAAAAGAGGTTATGAGAAAGCTGGGGACAGAAATTTTAGCAGGGCCTGTTGTGACAGGATAAGGGGTGATTGGTGGTTTAAACTAAAAGAAGGGGATTCAGACTGGATATGAGAAAGGATATTTCGCAGTGAGGGTGGTGAGAGCCTTGCCCAGAGAGATGGGAGATGCCTCCTTGCTGGAACCGTTGCAGGTCAGGCTGTCTGGAGCTCTGAGCAACCTGCTCCAGCTGAAGATGTCCCTGCTGGGTGCAGGGAGTTTGGACTAGATGACCTTTCAAGGTCCCTTTCAACTCAAACCTTTCTGTGATTCTGTGTCTCAAATCCCACTCTTTTGACACCAAATGAGCAATGTGCTGCTCTGTGATGGAATTCTGCTCTGTGCCCAGTGGTCTCAATGTGCTGAGCACAGCAGTTTCAGTAGCTGCTCTCTGTCTCAGCTCCGTGTAGGTGCAACAGCTGGGGGAACTGTTTGCACCATTTCTGCCCTTCTGCTGGCTCCCTCTGACAGTTTATCAGCAGCATTGCAGTTATCTGAGCCCGTGGAAAGCTCCTCTAAGGGTCAGGTTTCGCTTAACACTTTCCATCAGGCTCTGGGTGATGCTAAATGCTCCTTATCTTGGTGTGTTCTGGAAGTAAATTCCCTGTGAGAAGTCAGAATTTGGAACTGCTGGAAAGTTCTCAGCCCAACAGATTTGCAGAAGAATATTTTCAAACTGTGAGTGCATTTGGGCTGGGAAAGGTGGGAGGCCGAGGAACACTTTCCACACTGCCTTTGCCTTTTCCTCCCTCTGAGGCTGCTTTTGCTGAGCTGGAGTTGGTTTCTCACCTGAGCCTGTTGGAACAGTTCTTTTGTTGAAGCAGGGACTGGAGCCTGGATTCCTCAGTTTCTGTCCATGCTAATCAAAGCAGCAATGCTTCCCAGCTGTGGGCATCCCACCTCGCCCGTGCCCTTCCTCCTGCTCTCTGGGTATGGATTTTCTGACAGGACTGTGAGGTCACAGCTGTGACACAGAGCACTCTTCTGACCCCAGGGAGTGCTGTGCTGTGTCTGCCTCGGCCCTGCTCCTGTGCTGCAGGAGCCTTCCTCTCGTTCCTGCCTGAGAAAAAGGAGTAACATTCTTTGGGAGTTCTTCGCTTCATCCCTCGGCCAAGTTAGACTTTTCTGAGTGCCTTTGACTGCCAGAAGACTTTGGCAGGATGAGGCTATTGCTCATTGCCCTTTATAGCTTTACTCATAGTTTCCCCTGTTGTTTGTCTGATGAACTCCAGGCTGTAGCTTGGCTGTCAGCTCAGTATCTCTTTAAATCACTGCTGCTTTCCCCTCTGTCATTAATATTTTATTTAGAGTGTATTACATTTCGCATCAGTCTCCATGCCAACAGTTCATGCCAGGAGCAATGTCTGATAGAGTAATTTAACTCCTCAGAGATACAAGCACTTTGCTTTTGGATAGTGCCATTAGTCAGATGTTGTGCAGTGTCAGAGAGCCAAGGGGGAGTCATTGTCCCTGGAGGTGTTCAAGTGGACATGGCACTTTGGGATGTGGTTTAATGTCCTTGGTGGTCTTGAGTTGATGGTTGAGCTTGATGATCTTAGAGGGCTTTTCCAACCGAAGCAGTTCTATGCTTATATGTTTGTCCACTTCCCCATGCCTGCTGTGGTGCTCAGCCAGGACACCTCTTCAGGTGGTGAGAGCTGAGGATTAGCACTCACTTAAACGAGCATCAAGTGTTGTCCATGACTGACACCAATCTGCAGTTGACAAATGACAGGCCAAGTGATAACTGTGGGAAAACACAAGGCTGTGAGTAGGAAGCCTCTTCCTTGGAACAGTTAGAAACTCTTGCTTGAGGAGTTGCACCATCCTGGACCTGAGCAACATGATCTAGTAGAAGATGTTCCTGCTGAATGTGGGAGGGTGGGACTAGAGGACCTTTAAAGGTCCTTTCCAACCCAAACCACTCTATGACTGGCCAGGGGATTGAGTCCAGCATCAGTAAGTTTGTAGGCAACACCAAGTTAGGAGCAGGAGTGGATCTGTTGGAGGGCAGGAGGCTCTGCAGAGGGACCTGGGCAGGCTGCACGGGTGGGCAGAGCCAATGGGATGAGATTTAACAAAGCTAAGTGCAGGGTTCTACACTTTGGCCACAACAACCCCAAGCAGTGCTGCAGGCTGGGGACAGAGTGGCTGAGAGCAGCCAGGCAGAGAGGGACCTGGGGGTGCTGGGAGAGAGGAGCTGAAGATGAGCCAGCAGTGTGCCCAGGTGGGCAGCAGAGCCAATGGCATCCTGGCCTGGCTCAGGAGNTTCCAGCTTGGCTGATTCTGTGATAAGCAGGAGAGTGCTGGGAGAAAAATGGTTGGAGTGGTGAGGGTAAGGGCAGCAAAGCAAGCAGGAGTGTGCTTCTCCATGTCTAAAGGAAAATGGGTAGAAGGGCTCCTGAAGAAGTGGTGTTTGAGAGGCAAAGTCTGAGTAAAACAGGGTGGTGGTGAGGGGACTCTAAAGCTGCACAAGCAAAGCAGGGCTCAGAACGCTTCAGACTCCTGGGGCATG
The DNA here is from genome assembly GCA_013399055.1 of Ramphastos sulfuratus. Classification (NCBI taxonomy): domain Eukaryota; kingdom Metazoa; phylum Chordata; class Aves; order Piciformes; family Ramphastidae; genus Ramphastos; species Ramphastos sulfuratus. The sequence goes on along the minus strand of WBNM01046375.1, from coordinate 25,288 downwards.
ACAAATTACAGTTCTCTCCCACTGTATTCTTAACCTCCTAAGTCTGCAGGACTCAGGGAATGGCATTAATCACAGGTACAGCCAAAGGCAAAGACCCAGGAATCACAACTGCCTCCATAAGCCTCTGCACCAGAGGGGATTAAAGGAAAATGAATTTCCTGGAGGGACTGTGGAGTTAGCAGACATCATCCTGAGAAGCAATTTGTCAGTATGCAAGCAAAGGGCAAGGCAGAGAAAGACCCAGGCAACAGCCTCGGCTTACACACAGGGCTGCAGTGATTTTCTGTGCCAATTAATGCCAGCTAAGAATACATCCCTGGGGGCCACACTGAGCACTATGGACAAAATTGCCTCCCTTGGGATTTACAGACTCCTCGGTACCACCCCCACCCTCTTTGCTTCTGCTTCCTTTGTTAAACATCCACACCGGGAAAGAAGCTGCTGCCTCTTCCCGACAGTCGCAAGGCAGCTGGAGGAGTATCTGTCTGTTTCAGCAAGGCAAAGCTGTCCTCTGTCTTGTTATTTTGTGGTGTGGTTGGTTTACTGTGAAAGCAAATGGGTGGCCTTGCTTCTTTTTCCCAACTAGCAGTTCCTTTACAGATCAAATCCTGAGCAGCCCCACAGCTTCCTGGCATGGCAGGATCACCAAAGCCCTGCAGAAGTGCCAGGCAGTGTCTGTGTGAAATCTGGCAGTTTGGAAGAACTATAGAATGCTCTGGGTTGGAAGGGACCTCCAAAGCTCATCCAGTCCAATCCCCTGCACTCAGCAGGGACATCCTCCACGAGATCAGGTTGCCCACAGCCTGTGCAGCCTCACCTTGAGTATCTCCAGGGATGTGGCCTCAACCACCTCCCTGGGAAACCTGTTCCAGTATTCCAGCACCCTCCTGGTGCAGAACTTGTTCCTAACATCCAAAAGGTTCCATTGTGGTCCTGACTGTGACAATTTTTTTATACCCTTTTTAAATGCACTCCTTTTTTTTTTCTTTTTTTTTTTCCCTCTGAAAAAGAAAAAGGAAATCCAGAAGGCTTTGTGCAGCTGGGAGGGCATCAGATGATTCACTGGCTTTGAGGGTGCTAACAACCAGCCTTTACACCTCTTGTGCTGCTTTAATGGGTAGTTTGCAGCTGTGGGATCACTGCTATATTTTGTAGTTTTGTTCTATTATTAGCTGTTAAAGGAATATGAGGCCACAGCCAGCGTCGTGCTGAACTGCCAGTTCCTGTATGTGCTGGCACCACCTGGGGACTGAAACAGATGCTGCCACTCCGCGGAGTTATCTTCAAAGCAGGGGAGAGACAATGAGTATGTGATCAAAGCACCCTCACCTCATCCCATTGGGCAGTAATTACAGACGGAGATGTTTCCTGAGCAGGCAGCCTTGGCGCGGCTGAAGCAAGCAGAGGAGAGGCTTTGCCCCACACGGCAGGAGCTGCTGTGGGAAAGCAAAAGCAGATCATAGAGTCACAGAATGTCAGGGGCTGGGAGGAACCTCCAAAGCTGATCTAGTGCAGCCCTCCTGCCAGAGCAGGATCACCCAGAGCACATCACACAGGAATGCATCCAGATGGTTCTTGAATATCTCCAGAGAGGGAGACTCCACACCCACCCTGGGCAGCCTGTGCAAGTGCTCTGTCACCCTCACAGGGAAAAAATTCTTCCTCAGGTTCACATGAAACTTCCTGTGCCTCAGTTTCGACCCCTTGCCCTGGCACTGGGCATCACCCAGCAGAGCCTGGCTCCCGCCTCCTGGCGCTCACCCTGCCCATCTTTATAAACATTAATGATTGTGAAGCCTGCAAGTGGTTCAGAGGTGGGAAATGCTCCCCAGCCAGGATGGCCTCTTCCAAGGAGAAAGCCCCAGCAAGAGGGGTCCAGCAGCAGATTTTGGGGCAAGTGAATAGAATCGTAGAGCCACAGAATCATTGCAGTTAGACAAGAGCTCCAAGGCTGCTGAGGCCAACAATCAGACCAACACCACCATGGCCATTAAGCCATGTCTCAAAGTGCCATGTCTACAGGTGTTTGGAACACCTTCAGCGATGGTGACTCCACCACCTCCCTGGACAGCCCATTCCAATGCCTGACCACTCCTAACACCCAGCCTGAACATCCTGTGGTTACTCTTTGGCCACATGAATCCCTGTGGTTACTCCTCTGGGCACGTGGTTATGAGGGCAGCTGCTCAGCCACACTGACCACAAACATATTTGTAATGAAACCTCTTTCTGTTTTGTTTGGTGATCATTTCAGCTCATTCTGTCCTGGCTGCTGGGCATGTTCCTGCCTCTCCTGAGGTCACTTGGGACCTCTGCACCCAGGAGAAAAGGCTGATGTTGAAAACAGAACAAGAATCTGTCCTTTGGAGGAAAATGGGATGAAATCATTGGAGCTAGGATGATGTATGCAATCCATGGCAGAGCCACTAGCTCATGTTCCTTGCAAAAGGGACACAATAACAAATGCACAGTGCATCATTTAGGTATCAGGATGCTTGGCTGAGACACATCAGAATCCCTCTTAAATTTGCTTGGCTGAGACACATCAGAACCCCTCCTAAATTTACCATGCCTCTGCCTTTTTTGTGTTGCAGGAGGTCTGCAGCCTTCCAGATCAGGGTGATGGCATCCCGAGCCTGCCATTGCTGCAGCAAGTGGTACCTGGGAAGGCAGCTCTTCCAGAAAAGGTCTGGGTGAGTCATTTGAACATTAATTAGCATGAACATTGAGTGTGGTTCTGTTATCTGGCTGCAGCCCAGTGCAGGTTGACATGTGCTGGTGCTGCTGAAGTCGGTGGGTTTGTGGTAAGTTGTCTCTGGAGGGGACTTTATGATGTTGCCTGGGGAGGTTGTGGCTGCTCCCTCCCTGGAGGTGTTCAAGGCCAGGTTGAGGGTGGTGAGACACTGGCACAGGTCACCCAGGGAGGTTGTGGAGCATAGTGAGGGTGGTGAGACACTGGCACAGGTTTTCCAGGGAGGTTGTGGAGCACAGAAGCACCAAATGTGATCTTTGATCCCATTCTGTGCTTCTGTGCTCCACAACCTCCCTGGAGCTGTTCAGAACCAGGTTGGATGAGGCCTTGAGTGACCTGTACTAGTGGGAGGTGTCCCTGCCAATGGCAGGGGGTTGCAATAGGCTGAGCTTGGAGGTCCCTCCCAACCTAACCCATTCTATGATTCTGTGTTTTGTGATTCTATGTTGCTGTTCAAGGTCTGAAGAGAAGAGCAGGCTGTGGTCAGGGGGAAATGTTTCACCCTCAAAAAAGATGTGGGAATTGCTAAGGTAAATGTGAAGCTGGGGGCTACTGAGAGGTAAGCAGGAGGTATTCCTGGATCCCTGAAGCCTTCATAATAGCTGTGGATAAAGCTCTGTGCATCCAAGTCACTTTCTAAAATAACCCTTGAAGGTGGCTGTAAGAGAAGCCCTCATCATCAGGCTGAGTAATGCTTATTTTGGGGACATGAAGCAAGAGCTGTGTACAGCTGTGCACAGATGCACATGAGGAAGCAGGAGCTCCTCAGGTGTCATACAGAGGTGGTTTATGCTGTCATTCTGGTCCTGGAGCAGTCCTGAGAGCTATTTAAGGGGGTGTGAGAGGGGGAATGTCTTTTCTCTCTGCAGCTGTAAGAATACTGCAGTCGCTCAGAAATAGGAGAAACTCAGTGCTAAGCAAAGATAAATATTCTCTCTTTTCTTCTGGAGAGGAGGTGGAGAGGGCAGAAAGAATTTCTTACAGTCTGTGAGAATGAGGTTAACTGTTTGACTTTCCAGGCAATCCTGGAGTTCTTTCCCCTCCTTTCCCTCAGGATGTCCAGTTCAGACTTGGAAGAAATGACAGGTGGGGAAGGATGCAGTCAGAGGGGGGCAGACCCGGGATGACCTGTGAGGGCTGCCTGTGTCTGCAGGGCAGGAGGCAGAAATACAAAGGGCAGAGACGTTCTGCAGCCTGCTCTGCCCAAACTCCCGTGCCGGCTTAGTGCTGGCGGTGAGCACAGAGAGGTCTCTGATTGCTTTTAAGGGAGCACTCTGTGGGGTGGCTTTCAGCAGCATTTACTGCCTGAGTGGCAAGGCATGTCCCGAGGTCTGTCCAGCTGAGGAATGCTGAAAGGGTCTTGTTGGCCACTGCTTTGTGTTTCCTACACTCATGCCTTAAATCCTGAGCAGGGAGCAGCCCCACAGTGACACAGAGGCTGCTGCAAGGCTCCCTCCATGTCAGGGCAGCCAGGAGGGCTGTACGTCCTCTCTGCCCTGCTGCATGCCTTGCATGGGGCCCACCTGCATGTCAGAGAAGCTTCAACTGTGAAAAACATCACCTGAAACGTTGTCCCCTCCGGGTGGCATAAAGAGCTCACCTTTGTGATAACTACAGCCCGAGCCAGAGAAATTGCTTTATTTATTGTTTTCCTTTCTCAAATGCAGTTTTTATTAGCTGTGAAATCAAGCCCTTTCCCTTGCTGGAGGTATGTGAGCAACCTTCCTGCACAGGCAAATTGAAGTGATATGGCAGAAAAATAAAACTATTAGGAGCTCTCAAGGCATAAACTCAAACCCTCATTAATCTCTGTGGGCTGCTTCTCAAATCTGAACTTTTATCGAACGTGGGTGGCGTGTTCAAAGCGAGCTGCTGGGGTTGGTTGGCTTAGAGGATTGACTTAGGCAATAACAATCTGTTCTTGAAATGCAGCCCTCTGCCTGAGCAAGATGCAGGCTGTGGTTTATGCTGTGCCCATGGGTGGGGGTGCTGGCTCCAGGTCCTTGCAGTTCCTGGGGAGCAGAAGGACTGTGGGGAGAGGGTGAGGTGGTGGTGGGACTGAGATGTGAAGCTGTGGCAGTTGGGGTTGTTGCTATTCACCAACTGACTTAAGGCTGCTTTTTTTGCGCCTTTGCTTTATTCTTTTTGCCTGAGAATCAGTTGAGCTTCCTTATCTGGGACAACTCTTTGGTGGTTTTTAATTTCCTCACTGTGAAACCCCCATTAAAACTGAGGAGTGCTGTGAATGTGTAGTCCCAGTGACTCTGTATCACTCCTCTCTTTCACCTAGCCCTCAGAGGAGTCTCATTACTCACAGTGCATCCTGGTGTCACTGGAGACTGTCAGGAAGGAGGTTTGGCACTGCAGAGGTGCACTTCGCTCCTGAGCTTTTGCCTATCTCAGACCTGCATTGGGAGCATCAGTTGGAGCTGTTGTAACACAAAGATTCCTGACTCACCACTGCAAGGAGAGTAGCAAGAAATAGACTACTGCACCTCTGGAAGTTTAGGTTATGACTGAAGTGTTCTCTTTCATTAAGACTTTGTGCCTAGAAAGAGGAAAAGCTAAAGGCTGAATTCCAGCCTAGGATGAAATTCTCCATGGGAATTTGAGAAGAGCTGTTGCTGGCTTTGCTGTGGCAGTGCCTTGGTGCCTCAGATCTGGGCATTTTTCATGTTTTGTTAGAAATGCCACAAAATTTGAAAGTTAGATGAAGATTATTGTGATTATTGTGTGAGGTGATGGCAGAGAATGCGATCTCTGTGTAAATAGCTGAATGTCTTCTTTGGGGAAGCAGCAGGTGGGGATTAGGCCACAGCAGCCTGACAAAATGCAGCTGAAGGGAAAATTTTCCTGACGGAACTTACTGTTTTGTGCAGGTGGGAATGAGTGTGAGGTAACTGCAAGATGTGGTCCCCTGGGAGCAAGGCAGGCAGCTACCAAAAAACCCCAACCCAACCCAAACCCAGTAAAGACATTACAGAGGAAAGCTCATCAAAGTCAGCTGAAGAAATACTGCCTCTCGTTCTAACAAGGAAGCAGCAGTTCAACATTTCCTTGCCGTAACACCACGGCTCAGAAGTGCCAGAGCCTTGTGGCTTTCTGCGTCGCTAAAGCACACAGGCAGGCTGCTGCAAGGAGCTCAAGACAAAGCCTGCAAGGAGGAGCTTTCTCCTCCACCCCCACTCCTGTAGCTGTGGTTGCCTGCAGAGCATCCCAGAGGCAGAGCTGTGGATTCCTTGCTGGTGAGCACAGCCTGGCGGCTCCGACTGCGCCTGGCAACCGTGAGCCCTGCGGGGAGGCTGTGTGGCAGGCTGGCAGTGCTCTGCTTTGTGTTCTGCCCTCGGGAATGGACACGTCCGCTGCAATCCCTGTGCTGTGCAGGTGGCCGCTGATGGGACAAGGAGCAGTGGGTGCAAACTGGAACACAGGAAGTCTTTTCCAGCCTGAAGGAGTCTGTTCTACACTATGCTATGATCCCATCAATGTATCTCCACAGAATATAAATACTGTTGTGGGCATGTGAATATTTGATGACTCTTTGTTCAGAGAATCTGATATTTGTGTTTGGGACGTCCCCTCCCCGTGCAAATTTGGCCCAAGGCAGGTTTTTGCATGGAGAGCACATTGGCAGGACACCAGATTTTTCATCTAGTAGAAAGTCACATTTTCAAATGAAAACCTTGCAGGTAGCTGTCACATTCCCTCTGCCCCATCCTTGCCATCAGGAGTGGTGCTGGGTGCCAGTGTGAGGGGAGAGCTCAGCTGCAGAGCACGGCACTGCCAGCACTTGGGGTACAAGAAGAGGTTTCCTTCCAGTACCTGTTTGCTTGTTTCCCAAAGCAGCTTTCCTTGGAGGCTGTGTGCCACAGGGCTGATGTACAGCAGAACCTCTTCCATCCCCAGGAAGACCTGAGCTGTCAGTCTCCTGAGTCCTTTACATGTGGGCACGCTGTGATGCTTCAAACTGTGCCAGAGAAGAGCCCCAGGTCAGGGCAAGTGACTGTCATGTGGAAGTTTACCTCAGCACCAGATCCACCCCTCCCATTCCTGCTGTGTAAGCCCTAATTAAATCCTTGCAGCAGAATAATTAATCATCAGTAAGGGAATTCAATATTAGTCTGTTATAGTAAACAGTACTTTTATATTAATAAGCTCTTTAGCTATTCATTAACCTTTAAAGCCCTTCCAAATCCCCTTTGCCACACTGCAGACATGTTAAATATCTGTTTCAATCTGAAGTGAATGCCTTTCACTTGCTAGTAAAGCCATTACAGATTCCAGAACCAGTGTGGTTAGTTTGCCCCTTTGGTTATTATCTCCCTCTCTGTTTGGCTCTACTTAAATTCAGCTGCAGGGAAGAACTCTCTCATTATTGATATGGAGCCACTGAAACCTCCCAGAGACTGGGGAATCACTTCCCAAAATGGTGTAACTGAGGCAATGATCCCTTCCTACTGTGGCTGCCTCTGTGCTTGCACAGGGCACTGGCATGCCTTGTGCTTCACACAGACTACAGCCATGCCCTACAGAAATGGAGGCCAGGGGCCAGGACAGGGTGAAGCTAACAGGTGCACACAGCCCCGAATAAGATCCAGAGCCACAAACCCATTCCTGGCCCTTTATTTCCACCTCATAAAGGCAAGTTCCTGAGTTTCTCCACATCTATCCCCCCTCACTGGAAGCTGGGGCTAGTTCTGTGCCCTCTGTGCCCTTTTCTGCTGAAGGCCATAGATTGTGCAGAGTGGTGTCCAGCACCACCTTTCCCACTTGCAGGATTTACAGCCTTGTCACTGGCGAGGTAAAATGATGGGCATGGACCAAGTGAGGGAAAGAACAGAGAGAGACCTGCTGTCCTCTGGTGTCCAGCTGGAGGGGTGAGAGCTTTGTGGGCAAACCAGAGACAGAGCTGCTTTTAGGGGTCAGGCAGGGTCACAGAGGAAGCATTCAGTGTCTGGAGAGGAGGTGTCCATCCTCTGCTTTGGAAAGGCATCTGGCAGGACAGTCCTGGTAGCCAGCTATGAAGTTGTGGGTTTCATTTCCCTTCCTGATGGTTGATCAGGGAAGCAAATGCAAGCCAAACTAGGAATGAAAAGGCCTGTTTGCAGGTTCCTGCTTAGGCTGTGAGAGGCAGCAGAGGTGCTTTGGATAAGGTGCTGCCACCATGCAGCACTGGTGCTGCCTCCACCTTCCCTCCCTACAGCCCAGGGTTGCAGCCTAGAGCTGTTGGGACAGGCAGAGATCTGCTGTCGAGCTGGAGCTGTTTGAAACCCTGTCCATGTTGCTTGTGTCACCTGCATTTGTGGTGATGAACTGCATCCCAGCTTGTCCTTGCTGAGTGATCCTTCATCTCTTACATCTTTCAGTAAGGGCACTTCCTTTCTGACCTGCTGGGAATGCTGTCTCCTGTAGACTAATTAAAAGGCTCATTCTGACAGCTTCCTGTGCCCTGAGCTCCTGGCAGGATGCAAGCAGTCTTTCAAATCACTGTTCATGACACCGTTCTTGCTCCTTAGTCACTTGTAAGCTGTGTCTTGTGGGAACTGAGGATAGTGGTTGTTGTCCTCTGCAAAGTCACAGGCAGAGCTAGTCCATCTGTGAGAGCAAAGTGGTGTATGGACCATGCCCTCCACCCTGGGGGCTGCCAGTGCCATCCCAAGCTGCTGAAAGGGTGGCTTGGTGCCAGCTGCCCTCAGACAGTTCCTTTGTTTCAGGGTTTGCACCTCTGGTCAGCAGGGCTTCCTGGTTTAAAACCTGGGGGCCCAGCTCTTTCCAGGCACCTTAAAGCTTTCTGCTTTTCCCCATTTCTGCTAGCAGCAGCTGGTGGGTTTGGTGTTTACAAGGCATGAAATAATTGCCTGAAGAGTGGGCAGCCAATATATCAATACTGGCTGGTTAATGGATTTGTTCTGCTCTTCCTCAGGGTGTCTATTTAAGTTCTAGTGTGAGTGGCCTGCAGGACATGCAGAGTTAGGAAGAGTAGTGTGGGTGACTTCAGGCTGGTTTCATCCTGAGCTTGAGGACAAGAAGACAAAAGGAAATGGCTTAGGACAAGAAGAAATAGCTTCAAGTTGCACCAGGGGAGGCTTACCTTGGATATTAGGACACTTTCTCTGCTGGAAGAGTGCTCAGGTGTTGGAACAAGCTGCTCAGGGAGGTGGTGGAATCACCATCCCTGGAGGTGTTCAAAAAGCATCTAGACATGTTGCAGGGGGCTTGGTGGTGTTGGCTTGGCAGTTGGACTTGATCTTAGAGGTCTTTTCCAACCTTAACGATTCTATGAACTGTAATCATTGTCTGACCCCTCTCAAACGTATTTCCCATCATTAAAAGTTACAGTTCTGCATCTACAGAGAGTTTGGGCAGAGCTCTAATCCTTCCCAGTATGAATTTGCCTAAGAAATGTTAAATCCTACATTTCAGAGCCCAAAGTAAGAACTGTTACAGACTGCCACTTTTTAACTCAGCTATGCACCACAAACAGGAGGTCATGGTTGCAGCCTGGAGTTGCCCTTTTAAAAGTTGCTATTTCTTTTTAAAGCATTTTAGTTTAAGTTTTGCTTTTTGAATCTTTCATACTTCAGGATTCCTGTGGTGAAATTGCTTTATAGGATATTTTCCTCGTTCACAAATCACAGGAAAAAAAAAAAATCCATATATTGGGCAGGCAAAAGAGCAGGCAAATATTTGACTCAGTGTACAACAAAATATTATGAGGTAATTTTATTTTTGTCCCCCCCACTTTTTAGGTAAAAATAAGACAGTATACAAGATAATCTTATTAAAGGTAAAAATACAGTATTTTGCCTTTTTTTTTTTTCTTCCCTCTAAACAGCTCTACCTACAGTACACTTTTTTTTGTTTTGTTTTCTTTATGTTTTTTTTTTTTCTACAAATATAACTATGATTCTATTAGGCTATCTGTAGTCTCATCTGGCACTTAAAGAGCTGATCTCAGGTCGCCTTCTGGTTCTGCTTGGTTTCATTTCTCAGCTGACACCTGGGTGCCACCTTCGTCTGGCAGGTGTCTGTTGTGAAAAGCCAGCCCAGGCCCGCGGCTCCCAACCTGGCAGGTGTGCTTTAGGTGGTTGAATTGGTGTAGCTAAAGGTAAAACCCCCAAACCATCTGAGTCTGCTGTTGGGTTGCACAGACTCAGCCAGCTGTTGAAGTGCACTCTGAGTTCTTTAGTCACTGCAGCCTTTAGAGCAGTTTTAATCCCTTCCTCACCCTCTGTGGGGCACACGTGGCAGTAATTTCTACAACCATTTCCCTTCGTTTCTTACACCAGAGCTGTCTCAGTGGAACTAGAACCTTTGCATGTTGAAAGATCTGTAACTACTGAGCTGTTTTTCTTGTGATTTCTCTTACCCTCTGGCTTGCTGTTGCACCTCTGGGATCTGAAAGCTGTGCCTGGTTGCCTTGCTGTTGTTGGATTCACGTTGCTCCTTGACCTGAACACTTTGTTAGCACAATGTAGGGTATTTCTGGATATTCTTGGGAAGTGAGTTTCACATCATTATGGATATTTCAGTACACTGTCGTTGGAGCTGGGACCACCTAAGGATAAAAGAGAGGCTGGAACTTGTACAAAGAGACCATACCCGTCAGTGGACTAGCTGATACAGCTGGAAAAGGTGGAGAGGTGGTTTTGTCTGGGAATTCTTTCATCAGGTTCTAGCAGAGGGGTGAAAGGATGCTTTGCCCAACAGGCTTGATTTGTTTTCTCCAGTGCTGTTGTCCAGTCTCAAAAGCAGATGACCTCTTCCTGCCACACTTTGCCTCGGCCATTCCAGCAGACAATTTCTCGTCGGCTCCTCATTAACCACAGTGCTGTTCAAACTTCTCTTCGTGGGTGTGGGTAGTAGTAGTAGGAGAGTAGTACACACCCAGGACAGGGATTATAAAAACCTTTCAAGGGATGTGCTTGGCACATCTTTTCTTCAGCCTTCACCCAATCCTGGTCAGTACAGACTGGGTGTAAATGAACACAGTTGTGCTGCCTTCACTGGGGTCAGCTGGGTGAAGCTCGCCCTTTTTTTTGCCTTTAACTAGAGATGCTTTCTCTGTAGTGCATCTCCTTCCAGTGCCAAAGAGCACACATCTTTACCAGCAAGTCCCTTCTCTATCATAAAAGGTTGAACTGGTAACTCACCAAGCACAGGAGTAATGCAAAGCGCTCCTGCCAAGACTTGCTAGTGAGCAGAAGTTGAGTGGGCTGTACCCATCGTTTATGTGGTTGCTGCCCTCCAAAGATGCTGGTTGAGACTGAATAGTGTTTAGCAAACCAGTTGCCTTTCTCTGTGGTTGCCATCAAATGTCCTTATTTAAGCTCTTCCCAAACTTGTCACTCAGCTGCTGTATGAGTTTCGCCAGCTCGCCTGTGGCTTGGGACTTCTCCTCTAGGAGTTCGTAACGCAGACTGGAAATATCTTGCTTAATCTCTTTAAGTTCTCCTACAAGGGAGGAAAACATTCTTGTTAGCAATATTGAACCAAATAAGTCATCCCTGTGGCTTTAGGAGCTAAAAGAGCATTTACCTCAGAGTGCTTGATCATGGATGCGTGTGGAGCTGCATAGGATGCCCCCACATTTGTGCACCGAATGTCTGCGCTTGCATGAACTAAGTTGTGCTTGCAGTAGTGCTATTGGTGGCAATAGCAAGTGGCTGTGGAAGGGTCATCTTTGCTCTCGAGCCTGCTCTCTCCACATACTGATTTCCACCTATACAGGGCTGTTGAAGGAGATTCTTTTCCACCTGCATGCACCAGGGCAATGTGAATCCTTATCCAGTTCAGAGAAACATCCCCGGGGCAGGGAATGGGCATTACAGTCAGAAGTTGCTTTACTTAGGCATAAAAATAAAGCTGGACATTGGCACTACCTGAGGTGCTGTAAAGCAAGGAGGGGCCGAGCAGGGCTACATAAAGATGCTGTGTGTCTGATGCTAAACAGAATTAAAGACCTAGACTTCCAAGAGCCTGAAGGGTGTCTCAGGGTCACCACTGCTCACATTAGCTCAAGCTAAAGGTGCTATGTGTTCTGCTAAAGAAATCCAGGGACCCAGATTTTCAAAGGCATAAAAGTGGCTCGGGGCGACTACTGCTCACATTAGTGCAAGCTAAAGGTGCTATGAGGTCACAGGATGTTAGGGGTTGGAAGGGACCCAAAGAGTTCATCCAGTCCAACCCCCTGATCGAGTCCAAGCCCACCGCTCCCGTTAGTGCAAGGTCTCTGTCTAGAGAGGATGTTAGCTAAGCTCAGCCCTGTCCTGGCCACATCAGCAGCATGCTCCAGCGTGTGGCAGTCAGAAAGCTCCACTTGCCTTCGTTGACCTCATCGTTCTCTCGGTCCACCTGGGCCTTCAGCACGTACCGCTTAATCAGGCGCTTCATGATCTTCTGAAACAAGAAGAGGAGCCCCATCTTCATCTGACCTTACCCACTCTGAGTCTAGACTCACTCTGAGCCCTTCAGACACCTGATTCCACCACAGATAAAACCTGGCTTCAGAGGAGGCAAAGGCAGATCTTAACTCGACTTCCCATTTGTTTTACACTCAACATGCTGAACTTTGCAAGGCAGCAGTTGGGTGAGAGCCACTCCATCATGAGCCCACATGGAGAGGCACTGTGGGGTGTTTTGTGGGATGCATATGGACTATAGAAAACAGAAATAACCCAACAGCAAGCTAGGAAATGGGGTCCAGAGCTTTCCTTTAGCATGTTACTGTTTAATGTGGCAATAGAAAGTACTTTACAGGAAGAGACAAGTGGTTAATTAATGATGTGAGCAAACTCAGGCATAAGGGGCAACTAAACCTCTGAGCCACAGTTGAGAGAAAGACTCTGTTTGCCTTGCAGTTGGGGTTTAGGAGAGAAACTGAATTTGGTGAAGGACAGAGAGAAGGGAGTTTGAGCAGAAGTAGAGAACTTGGCTGCAGTGAGAAAATTTTCATAGGCAAATGGCAGATTTTGAGGGTGATGAAGGAGGGAAAAAATAGAGCCATGTAGCATTATAAAATGGGAGGTGGTTGTCAGCAAGGAACAGTGTGCATGGAAGTAGTTGAAGAAGGCTATGGGTGTGAGCTTGCAATGTGATATTGTTCCCAAATAGCCTAAGTTACATTTATCTAGAAGGCAAGCAATTTTGGCAGCCTTGGGCAACACACTGAGGTACAGCTGAGGGCTTTCATCATTGTCAGGTCTTCACTACAGAAAAGACACTCATCGGTGGGAAAGAAACCATCTCAGCTATGATAGACACAAAAAGGATTGCTCTGTCACAAACAGTGACTTAGATGCATCCTCTGCAAAGAGAGGAGAGCTCAGTGAGCATCCAAGAGCAGGTAGACAAATGTCTTTCATTGACCAGATGGTCACTGTTAAGGGAAAAGCCTCTCCCAGCATGGGCTCCCTCGCTCACAGAGCAATCACCTGGCTCTGCTTGGAACACCACTGAGAGCATGAGTTGGGAATTCAGCATTCTGGACACCTGCTCTTTCTTTGTTAGTAGCCAAATAGGAATTGTAGCAGCACAAGAGGCAGGGGGGCATCAAAGAGCGGTCCAGTCATTGAGATATGTCATGCAGTCATAGATTATGGGATGTCCAAGACTGTTCTTGCTCAAAGAGGCATCTGGCTAACCAGGTGAGTCATTAAGGCAAGAGAGCTGAGCAGAGCACACATACAGTGTGTTGAAGGTTGCCAAGGTAGTAGCATGCAGAGGGAGGCAGGGTTGTCACCTGGGAAAGCATAGATGGAGGAGTGTTTGGGGAAAGCAGGGAAATCCTGGATCCAAAAAGAAAGGTTTTATTGTTCAGAGCAGAGGGATTTTAGACTACCACAAGGAATCAGCAGACATGCCCTTGCTACTGGGTAATAGGCTACCAGGACATCTCTGCGCTGGTTCCCACTGCTTGTGGGTTTGGTGGCCACCACTCGTGTGCCATCCTCTGCTAAGCACTGTGTGTGGTAGAAGGGACAAGCTTAAAGCTGTCTGGCTTACCAAATACATATTTTAGACAGCTTTGGCTAAAGAAACTAAATAGTAAAGAAAAAAAAGTGAGCACTTATTAACAAGAATCTATTTAGCCACTGAGCTATTTGTGCCAAGAGCCTTAGGGAAGTCCTTGGGTTTTGCCTTCGTATTGCCTTGCCTCTCCCCTGCTGCTCACTGCTGCTCCTTTAAGCTACAGGTGGAAAAGCCTCTTGGCAAACTAATCCTGGTTACTGCTGAACAAACCTTAGAGACAGCCTCTTGGAACTGAATGCTGGACTTGAAACAGTTCAAACACAGCTGATTCCTGTACAGTGCTGCTCCTCTCTTCTCTAAAAGTTAACTGTTGGGTCCTGGAGCTCTTCTATACCATGCAACACTCAGCTACTGAATGTTTGGTTTAAAATGGTCTTCAGAGAATAGGTTCTAGGAACAGGTNCTTGGAGCTCTCTTCCAACCTGCCTGATTCTGTGATTCTATGATTAGTAAATTATAGCTCTGTACTGAATTCAATCTTCTTTATGTGTTTACTGGCACAACCTTCAGGCTCTGCACCTGCTGTCAGCTCTCTGAACACCTTCTATGCCAGAGGGAAGTAAGAGGCAAAGGACAAATTCATGGCTAAGGCACTGACACTGGCCTCAAGAGATTTGAGGTTTAATTTCAGGTTCTGTCATAGGACTTTGGAGAAGTCCTGCTGGCCTCAGATCTTTGTCTTTGGTGTGGGGGCCAGGAGATCTTCTCATTTCATGCTTTACAGTGTTTTTGCCTGACCTTCACCTACATGCACCATTGATGATCATGCTGCTGCAGACCTCAGTGCTGCTGTTCAGCTCACAGGTTTCTTCTTGGTGCTGTTTGTGGACACTGCAGATGTCACTTGGCCTGAGTGTGGACAGTCCTGGGGCAGCACTAACAGGAAAAAATGCTTTGACTCTTCGTGCCCCTGGTCAAAACCAGCTGCAAATGAGCAGTGATTAGAGGGCACAAGTACTTACTGGGGGATCAGACCTAAAACTTGTTGGTCTCAAATGCACACCAGGCAGTAGAAGAGCTCAAGAGTGAAGTAAGGAGAAGAACTTGCCTATATCCCCTCTCTGTGCTATTTTGTCTCTCTAAGGCAACAGGGTTCTGAGCCTTTGAAAGCACAAGCTGTTCTGTCTATTTTCTGCTGACAAGTCCTTGCCTGAGTTTTGTAGGTGGAGGCATTGTTGACAGCATACCAGGCTGCAGCCTGGAAGCTTGGAGCTGAGCACAGCAGCTCAGCAATGCCCCATCTTGGAGTCTCAGCCCAAGTGGGTTTGCTAAACATCATTTGGCCTGGACTGCTTCCTTCCCAGGTGCTGGCAGCTGTGGGTTGATTTGTTCTTCCTACATTTGAATGCTGTGGTTTTGGTACCCCTCGGGAGCACTGCCTGTCTGCAGTGCAAGTACACAGACTGCAGGCACACTGCTGACAGCCATCACTAAACCAACCAGTGCAGCAAGAAGCAGCAGCTTCAAAGGCTTTCTGGCTGCAGAAGAAAGCTTTGCTGGTCAGATCAAGCTCTTCATTCTTCTTTATGTTCAGATAATCACAACTGCTACACTCTCTTTACATTACCTGGGCAGTTGCTTCCTGCAGCAATGGAACCGTTCTAAGATGCATTTGAAGCCAAACCTACCAGGAGCATTATTAAACAAAATAATGAAGACTCTGCTTTTTCTATCTATTTTCCACAGCTGCTTTTGCCTTTTTCAACCTTGGAAAGAAGAGGCTTATTTACCACAAACCTTAGGTGGTCTCACTTATAAATAACAGCTACAGGAGGAGGACAAGTCCAGCAGAGCCTGGCACATCTTTCTGTTACCAGAGGGCTTGAATGGATGGGAAGATGCCAGAAAGGCATTGCCAAAAAAATGCCAGCTTGAGCAGGACACCATCACACCCTTTGCTGGTGTCAAGTCGACTAACTCCAGCTGCCAGAATGAATGTAGGCCATTCCTAGCTCAGATTTTTTAGGTACTCCTCCCGTGCTGGCAGGAAAGCCTGAACAACTCTACAAGCCAGTAGGAATTTATTACTGGTCTGCTGTACAGCCCAGGAGCCTGTCATGCTGCATCCTGTACCAGCAGAACACAAACTGCTTCCAGAAATGCCATTGCACAATTTATCTGAGTTCACTCTTAACTTTCCTCAACCCTCTTTAATGTGGAGCTCCTCCAGGTGCATCACTTGCACCAGATTCCTTTTCATTTTATGTTAAAAACTAAGGGGGAAAGAATCCTGCATGGCACATTTTGCTTATTGCACTACTCTACCACTCGTGCTTGCACAATAAATAAACTGTGGGCACAGACTCTGGCTGGCACAGAGAGCTGTGTCAGTGCCTGCCATGGCTGAGGTGCCCTGTGCCACCACTGCCACCCCAGGTGTTTTTGAACCATGCCACATTGCAGGTGTAGCTTGGCAGGACAAGCATGGCCAGAGAAGGTGCAAGCAGATGCTGGTGCAGGGGCTGAGAGCTGGCTCCATGGTGTGACAAATGAAATGCTGGCGGTGCAAGGCTGCAGGAGTAAAGCCTGAGCAGTGCTCCTGACATCATTGCTTGTCTGAAATTGAATGCCCTGGAGTGGAATTAGGTAGCAAGGCAAACCCTAACCCCGTGTCTGCTCCCATGGGGGACAGGGTTTGTCTCTGAAGTGCCCCAGCCCAGCCCCGTGCGGGAGCTGAAGCACAGCCTGGCACCAAGTGGAAGAAAGCAAACATGACCCTTGCAGCTGAGAGCTTTCATGCCGTGGTTACCTGGTATCTTGTGGGCTTGTTGTAAGCATTCTTCCCAGAAAAAGTGTCTGTGTTTCGGGTGTTGGAGTGAAAACGAACTTTCTGGAATCATGAAAGATCAGGATATCATTAGATCAAGGATTGCTTCTCAGACCCAAACCACACAGAGCTTCAGACAGACAGCAGTAAACGGCTCAGAGCATGAGCAGAGTGGAAGGCAGCACATCCAGGGCTAAGATGGAAACTTTTGGAAGACAGAAAAGGGTCAAACCCAAGAAATTAATGAAAAAAAAAAAATTATTCTGAGTTGTCCAGACAAAAATGGTTCCAGACAAGGAGGTATCACGAGGCACAAAAAACTAAAATAGATTTGTTACTGTTCTTTTTCACAAGGAAGGAAAAGAAACCCTAGTGTTTAAAGACAGCAAATCAATGTCACACAGAATCAGAGTCTGAAAGAGAATTGATTCTCATTGATCCTTTAAAAGCTATTTGCTACTTTTTTAGCTCAAGAAAACGTTTGTTTTGTTGGTGGTGCTTTTGTGTTTGTTCTTTTTATTTTTTTTAAGCTAGAGCAGTCTTTTTTTCCCTCTCTCAGCTACTGCTTTTTCTACCCTAAAAGCTCCCAAGGAGACTTCTCTAGAGGCTGCAAATAGAATTTGGAACAGATTTTTTTTTTTTTTTTTTTGCCTCTGTTATCAGCCCCTGAACATTCTGGCTCAGGTGCTAAGCTCAGAGGAATGAATTGATAGTGATGCCTCAAAGGAGGCAAGATAGAGCACAGGGCCCTCAGCCTGCAAGTCTGTGTGCAGGGGAAGCCCTGGTTAGAGGTTTTACTTCCTTGTCTGGAGCAGAAATCCTGAGAAACAGGTGACTGCCATTTTTGCTGTTACTATATTATTGTTTTACCAGGATGCTGGTAATTATGGAAAACAAAATCTGCAGTACTGATGGAGTTATTCTCTTTATTTCTCCCTCACTGGGTGTCCCATGGTCTTACAGAGACTGCTTTGAAGGTGACCTGTAAACAACATCAACAGGCAAGCAAGAAATGATTGATACTCTTCAATTGTTTATGCCAAAGCTATGGAACCTGTGATTTTTGCAGGAGTTCCATGAAGAAGGGCAAGCTGGGCACTGGCACTCACGTGGCCTGGGGAAACTCTTACTACTTTGCTTTCTGTTGTGAAGTAGAAATCAACTTTCAAACAAAGCCAGCTTCAGGTGGTTAGAGTCAAGCAATGTTTTAAAAATCCTGTTGTGTTTAATCATTAGGGCCACGAGGATGAGCAGAGGGCTGGAGAGGCTAGGGGAGTTGGGGCTGTTCAGGCTGGAGAGGAGAAGGCTCCCAGGTGACCTTATTGTGGCCTTCCAGTGTCTGAAGGGGGCTACAAGAGCTGGGGAGGGCCTTTTTAGGCTGTCAGGGAGTGATAGGACTGGAGGGGGATGGAACAAAGCTGGAAATGGGGAGATTCAGACTGGATGTTAGAAAGTTCTTCAGCATGAGGGTGGTGAGAGCCTGGCAGGGGTTGCCCAGGGAGGTGGTGGAAGCCTCATCCCTGGAGGTGTTTAAGGCCAGGCTGGATGAGGCTGTGGCCAGCCTGATCTAGGGTGAGGTGTCCCTGGGCATGGCAGGGGGGTTGGAACTGGCTGATCCTTGTGATCCCTTCCAACCCTGACTGACTCTATGCTTCTGTGCTTATTTGAGATATTTGGTTTCAATCATTACGTGAGACAAGAAGGAGCAAACATTTCTGCCAAGACTGCACTGTTGCAGTGGGCCTGTGAGCAATCATTAAGAGTTTAAATTAATTCATAGAGCAAAATGCCCCCAGATGCTCATCCAGCTTGGCAATGCTCACTGTGGTGAGTAGTTAAATTACCTGATGAGATGAAAGAGACCTCCTGGATATACTTTCCCCTTTGGTTTGGGCTTTGGCACAGACTGAATGAACACCAGACTTGAGCAGCTCTCTTAAATTCATGGGAACATCATCTTCAAGACCATGGGATTTGCCTGGAGCTGGGTGGTTCACCATGAGTTGTGCTGCTCATCTCTTTGCTCCTTTGAGAGCCAAGAGATGTAGACCAAGCTCCCAAAATACTGCACATTACACAGGCAAGCTCTGCAAAGCCTCCTCCAGTCTTCTTCCTTCTCCTTGGTCTCTCTTGTTACACCTCTCCCTTTCCTGAGCTAAAAATGGGGGTTGGCTGCCAACAGCCCAGTTACTGAGTACAGTTCTGGAGCCCCCAACACAAGCAGGACATGGAGCTGTTGGAGCCAGTTCTGAGGATGCTCAGAGGGCTGCAGCAGCTCTGCTGTGAGGACAGGCTGAGAGAGTTGGGGCTCTGCAGCCTGCAGAAGAGAAGGCTTCCAGGAGACCTTGGAGTGGCCTTCCAGGATCTGAAGGGGGCTACAGGAGGGCTGGGGAGGGACTATTGACAAAGGCTTGCAATGCCAGGATGAGGAGGAATGGGTTTGAACTGGCCAGAGGGGAGATTGAAAATGGATGTTAGGAAGAAGTTCTTTACAGTGAGGGTAGTGAGACCACAACCTCCCTGGAGGTGTTCAGGACCAGGCTGGATGAGGCCTTGAGCAACCTGTTCTAGTGGGAGGTGTCCCTGCCTATGGCACAGGGAGGTTGACACTGGCTGAGTTTGAGGTCCCTTCCAACCTCAACCATTCTATGATTCCATTCTATGATCCCAGTTGGAGAGCCCCAATGTCACCCAGGTCTCCCCTCTCTCGTGCCACACAGCTGGGGTTCTAAAGCCTGGATGGCTGGGTCTGAAAGCAGGCTGAGGGAACAGCTACATGCCCTAGAAAGGTTGCCCAGCCTGCCAAGGAGCCACACTGTGCTCTCCCATGCAGTGACTGCATGAAACAAGACAACACTTTTTCCTTTCCCCCAGGAAAGGGTTCCCAGGGATGTTCTCTTGTTTCAAGCCCAGCTTGAGCTGAGAGAATTAAAGGTCAGACCACTTTTAACCAAAGCTGCCACCTCAGCTTTGAACTCACTGTGTTTGATGACAGCAGCTGAGCTGCTGGGCCCCTTGGAATATTTGGAGTGTTTCTTCTCTGTGGACGTGGCCTGGGGGTGGGATTGTGTTTGTGATAAATTTGTGTGCTAGGAACACTTCAGGCCAGTGGCCTCCTACACTGTCTTGAGAACAGTAATTTCCATGGGCACTGTCACAGCCTCTGATTTCTCTGCCAAGTCTGCTTCTGTTGGGAAGGGTCTGGTTGCCACCAACCATTTTCTTACCTCCTCCTTGCTGTGTCCTGTGGATACTCACAAGCACTGGGGAACACTGCCAGGGAGCCACTATTTGCAAAGGGAACTTCTACTTCAAATGGCCAAAGGGGCAGCAGCTGAGGCAGGACCTGCCTGTTAGTGGCTACAAATGGCCAGGCAGATGTAATTAGAGAACTTGCTGATGCCAGCTTTAGGAGGTGTTAGCAAGCACTACCTGGAAACTTCTTCCCAAGCCTGGAATGGCAGTAAATGTCATGACACTCAAATCAAGTTGGAAAACACTGAAAGGAAGGTGGATGTTTTCACAAGGTATAAAGGTCTCCTGGGTAGGTGAGGAGTCAGACAAGCCAGGTCTTATTCCTTCCTCTTCTTCTGCCCTTCATCTTTGACCTTGTTTATTTGGCCTTGGGAAGTCCCCTCTCAAAGTGCCTGCTTTTAGAACAGCTGCTCTTTGCCTGGTGTCCACACTGTGCCTGGTGTAATGAGGTCACAAGTCTGGGACTACCCTCTGGGTGCAATGTAACATAAAGAACATGCAGTGATGAGGCTGAGTAAGAGGCTGTGCTGTCCCTGATCTACCTGTGCACCCTTCCAGAAAGTTCCTGGTGTGAATCCTGTGTAGAAAGGAAGTCAAAAGTGAAGACACAACATACCCGTTGTTTGGAGTTCAGCATCCCCATCTCAAGATCATTTTCACAGTTTTTGGCCTTAGATTTGCAGAGTTTTATGAGGCACAGTTTTATTCTCAGTATGAGATAATAAAATGATTTAGGGCTTGGCACTAGATTAAAAGGAGCAGGTAATGTCCTTCCTTCATCAAAGTAGGACAGCCAGAGCTTGGCACGAGCAAACTTCCACTCCACATCTGCATCCTCCTTGGGAAGGGAAGAGAGAGAAAACAACACCCAAATGCATAGTTAGTAAACAGGAAGGAATTTAGCTATGAATAAAACCCAAACGTGCAGGTAGAACTTAACTAAAATCAGATTTATGCTGTTCAAGCCAAGACACACAGCATAGATTTGCAGCTGCTGTGAGGCACCTCAGCGTTGAAGGAAGCAGTGGGTAGGCAGAGAGTTTGAGTCCTCCAAATTCTGGAGTGTTCCTGTTTCCTGGGGTATCAGAGAGGCTGTCTTTCAGCAACAGCCTGGTGGCTGTGCTGTGCTGATGAAAGGATGTGTCAGGACACACGCAGGGCCATGGGAAGCAGGAGGAAGCACTGTGTGCCTGATGGCAGCAAAGCCAGGCTCTGCTGGGCTGCAGTGCTAAGTGCCAGCTGCTAGCACTGCTCCGGCCAGGAATCTTCCATACAAGAGATTAGTCTGCTGATTCCTTCTGTCATTAGCTAATTTCCTCATGGATCCTGTTTGCCTTCACCATCATTTTGCCTAGGTTAATACACTTTAATTCTCTTAGTGTCCAACTGAGTGGATGAAGGCAGAGAAAAAAACCCATCAGTCAGTGCCCATGAATCTCCTTTGTGAACTGCCAAGGTGGGCTGGGATCACTTCCAAGTCCAAGGGCAAGGTTAGCACAAGCTTTATGGATCTGCTTGGCATTGTGATGGGAGGAGGGTCAGGGCTGCGTATCAGGATCATTTATCAGACAAAAGAAAGGATGAGATACAGCTGCTCCACAGCTCTTTTCATCTTGGTTTATACAGAAGCCAGCAGCATCAATAGAAGCATGGGGCTGCTGACACCCTGTATTTAGGTGTTCTGCTGAAATTAATAACCTCTGATTACCCACACCTCTGAAAGCCAGTCAGAAACTGGCATAACATGACCAAGATGAATCCTGTCACAGTTACAGCAATATGTCTTCACCAAAGGAGCAGCATTCACTGCTGCCACTCGGTCTTCTCATTGCTTGGACTTGCAAGCCTTAAGCTGCACTAGAGTAGAAATCCCTTGTGAACTGTTTTCATCCTTTTCTGTGAAGCAGTTAAGAAGCTGCTGACAGGAGTAGGTCTAGTTTCTGGCTGGCTAAAAGATTGCTTCTTTCCATAAATGCAAGGCTGGCAGGAAGCACTAATACTTGAGGCACAAACGAAGAAAACAGAAGAAGCTGGGCTCTGGGCAACCTGATCCAGTTGAGGATGTCCTTGCTTACTGCAGAGGAAGTTGTACCTTTGGCAGTCCCCTCCAAGCCAGAGCACTCTATGATTCTATGAGATGCTCAATGGAAAGCATGAGAAAATGGTCTTGTCACTCCAGCTAGGAGTGACCACAATGGAATTTAATCCCTAAGGAATGAGCACCCTCTGCCTTTATTGGAATTGCTGTTGCCAGATCACAGAATCACAGAACGTCAGGGGCTGGAAGGGACCTCAAGAGCTCATCTGGTCCAGCCCCTCTACCAGAGCAGCATCACCCAGAGCAGATCGCACTGGAATGCATCCAGATGGTTCTTGAACATCTCCAGAGAGGGAGAATCCACAACCCCCCAGGGCAGCCTGTGCCAGGGTTCTATCAGCCTCTCAGTGAAAAAACTTCCTCAGGTTCAAATGAAACTTCCTATGCCTCAACTTCCACCCAGTGCCCCTTGTCCTGTCACTGGGCATCACCCAGCAGAGCCTGGCTCCAGCCTCCTGGCACTCATCCCTTACATATTTATAGACATGAATGAGGTCACCCCTTAGTCTCCTCCTCTCCAAACTAAAGAGCCCCCAGCTCCCTCAGGCTCTCCTCATAAGGAAGATGTTTACCTTCCTTAAATGTTGGGCAGAAGAGACTTTCTCTGCAGTCAGTCAGGATGACTCTCTCTAAGGTCCTGGCTACTGAGGACCGAAAGGAACCAGTAAGAGTTTTCCCCAGTCCAGAAGAAGGAGGCTCTGGGCCAAACAGCTCACACTTGCTTTGTTTGCTTAGAGCTCCAAGCAGTCTTTAACCAAGTTTGGAAATTTTCCACTCAATCAAGGAGAATGGCAAAGTGTTTTCCTGGGAAAATGCTCATCACGAAGGTTAGACTGGAAAGTTAATGTAGGCAACTAGTTTAGGTGGTTTTAGGGGGTTTGAGCCAGCAACTTGCAAACATCTCTACCTGCTCCAATGAACTACAAACGGCAGTAAGAGGCTGAGACCCCTTCAGGAGGAAATCTTGTCTTGGTAGAAGAGGATTCAAGAGGCTCTTAAGCAATCAGAATGCTCTGTGGAGATACCTCCACAGGCAGCAGAGAGCACATGTAAGGTGCCTCTGACACTTCTCGTGGCACATGCTGGATGGAGCTCTGCTTGCCCTGCAGTGCGTGGATGGATTTGACATTACAGTGAGCAAAGGTTTGCAGCTCTGGCCTTTTGCACTGTCAGCTTTTGAAGGGAAATTAGAGCAAATAATGGATACCAACTCAGCTACAGAAACTTCAACACACCAGAAAAGAGAAATGACTCAGCGCTAATGTTTTCCAAATGTTTTGGGTTTGGGTTTTTTGCCTTTGTTTACATTAGCAGGGAGTTGTTTACAGAATCACAGAATCATGCAGGCTGGCAAAGCCCCTCAGGACCACCAAGTCCAACCTAGAACCCTACTCTACAAGATTCACCTTAAACCATAGCCCTAAGCACCACATCCAAGCCACCCTTAAAC
Source organism: Ramphastos sulfuratus (assembly GCA_013399055.1). NCBI lineage: Eukaryota > Metazoa > Chordata > Aves > Piciformes > Ramphastidae > Ramphastos > Ramphastos sulfuratus. The sequence goes on along the minus strand of WBNM01046375.1, from coordinate 1,935 downwards.
ACATCCAGACTGGGTGGCTCCACCACCTCCCTGGGCAGCTCATTCCAGTCCCTGACCTCTCTCTCTGTGAAGAACTTTTTCCTAATGTCCAATCTAAACCAGTCTCAGCTTGAAGCCATTTCCCCCTTATTCTGTCTGCAGTTACCTGTGAGCAGAGCCCCGCAGCCTCTGCACAATGTCCCTTCAGGTAGGGGTAGACAGCAATGAGGTCTCCCAAAGCACTTAGCAAATCCACTCTGCTGACAGCAATGGTACTGACCAGTGCTGGGTAAAACCTGCAAAGGCCTTTCTGCAGCAATCTCTTCATATTGCTGTGTTCACACTGCAAGAGTGGCCAAGCATTGGGACAGGCTGCCCAGAGAAGTGCTGGAGTCACCATCCCTGGGGGGTGTTCAAAAAGCATGTAGATGTGGCAGGGTTTAGTGGGCATGGTGGTGTTGGGCTGACAGTTGGACTTGATCTCAGAGGGCTTTTCACAGAATAATGGAATGGTAGGGGTTGAAAGGGACCTCTGGAGATCACCCAGTCCAACCCTCCTGCCAAAGCAGGCCACATGGGAACACATTCAGGTGGGTATTGAATGCTTCCAGAGAAGGACACCCCATAGCCTCTCTGGGCAGCCTGCTCCAGTGCCACATCACTCTCAGGGTGAAGAAGCCTTTCCTCATGTCAAGGTGGAACTTCCTCTGTTCCAGCTCATGCCTGTTGCCCCTCATTCTATCACAGGGCACCACTGAAAAGAGTCTGGCCCCTTCTTGACACCCAGCCATCAGATGTTTGTAAACACTCACAAGATCCCCTCTCAGCCTTCATTCTCCAGGAAGCTCTTTCCCAACCATGATTCTGTGATTCTACTCCACGATTCTAGATCATTTACGAGCAGGTTTTTGTGCCCATCTGTGCAGCTATGTTTTTAAGACCTAGACACTCCTCAAGAAAAAAAGAAAAAAAAAAAGTCTTTATGCCTGATATTTGGGAAACAGAGATTTGTTAAATATACTTACATGAGCTTCAGATCTTGATGGGCTTGGGCAGATGAAGCATCACTTGATCTCCCCCAAGCAAACAGCGCAGCCAGGGTAACGCGAGGGATACATTATCATAACCCACGCAGGGTGTAAAAAATACCACAGCCTGCTCCCATTAAACACATGGAAAGGAAATTGGTTTCTCCTCACAGATGGTCATTAAAAACCAGGAAGTCAACGTTGTTCTAGAAATGACTCACTGTTAATTATTAATTCAATCCTAATTTGGGGAGGACAGACCCATCCCTAACTCTGTGTTCCCAGGCACTCCAGTCTTACACCAGGAATAAACTACAGCTTCCTTGGGTTTGTTTTTAACATTTTCATTACCAGTGACAATTAAACTCATTGAGTTTGTAATCTAATCTCTTACCTCAATTTCCTGATAGGAGTTGTTGATCATGGCTATTAGCATGTTAAGCAGCACCACCACCATAGTCACGTTGTATACTCCATAGAGTACGTAGCCAATATTCTCAATGAATTTATGGTCGTACTTCAGCACCACAGAGATCACTTCAGATAAGCCAAATATTGACCAGAATAAGGTCTTAAAACTTTCTTCTACCCTAAAAACAGAGCAAACAGTCGCTTAATAGATTTGACACCCACATTCACCAGGCCAAGTGGTGTCAGTGTGAGACCCTGGCACAGGATAAACCAGCACCCACTGCCCAGGGATGTGGCAAACCCCATTTCCTGAGCTGATAAAGAAAGATGATTTCTGATTAAATCTATAAAGTTACAGTGCATTGTTTGTCACTTGGATTTTGTGTCCCAGTTAAAGACTTCTCCATAAGCAATTTGCAGTTTGAAACTTCTTGCATAGGGCTTTTAAATTCTGCTCACTCACCTTGTTGTCCTCCAGAGAAGAGAGGCAGAGGTTATCAGACCCCATCTGGAGTCC
>WBNM01046371.1:0-44590 GCA_013399055.1 Ramphastos sulfuratus | reverse complement strand
AATCCCGGGTGCCGGTCCCGATAATCAAGAAAGACATTGGAATATAAACATAGTGTAGGAGTTTCTGTATTGCCGCATACTTAGAGGCAAAAGGCAGATACAGTGTTAAATGTGCACATCAGTATTTTGAAAGTTATCTGTACACCAGTAGTTTAAAAGTTATATTACTGAGATATTGCCAGTCACCTACTGTTCAGGTATGTAACTCAAGAAATACAGAATGCATTTAAGAGATCATCCCAATGTTGTTATGCAACGACTAAAGAGGGAGGTATTTATGTGGTTCTAGAAGAAAAGATTTGTTTACTTCATAATATTTTCATGTTCCTACTTTCCGAGGCCTTACAGCAGGAAATTACTAATCCATTCTGCTTTGAAACTTTGTGTTTTGCATAATAATAATCTCATATCTGTAATGGGTTAATGCAAGGGCTAAGCTGCCTACTCCCCAACACAAAAGTGAGGGGAAAAGTAACACGAAACTCAGGGTTGGGATAAAGAGGTAAGGTAAGAGTTTAATGTAACATAACATAGAAAGGACCTGTTGGAAAGAGTCCAGTGGAGACCCACAAGGATGAGTGAGGGACTTGAGCATCTCCGCTTTAAAGAGAGACTGAGAGCCCTGGGGGTGTTTAGTTTGGAGAAGACTGAGAGGAGATCTGATCAATGTGTACAAATATCTGAAGGGTGGGTGTCAAGTGCGGGGGGCCAAGCTCTTTTTGTTGGTCAGCAGCAGTAAGACAAGGAACAATGGGTACAAATCGGAACAGAGAAGGTTTCACCTCAATGTGAGGAGAAACTTCTTCACAGTGAGGGTGACAGAGCCCTAGAAAATGCTGCTTAGAAAGGTTGTGGAGTCTCCTTCTCTGGAGACTTTCCAAACTCACCTGGATGCATTCCTGTGTGGACTACCCCAGGGGATCCTGCTTTGGCAGGGGGGTTGGACTTGATAATCTCTGGAGGTCACTTCCAACCTCTAAGGTTCTGTGATTCTGTGATAAGATGTAATCACAATGCATAATTACCCTAGCTAATAATCCATCTGATCTAATAATACAATGCATGATTACTTTAGCGTAGCCTATTTGCAGGAGAAAACCAGTGTAAAACAGAAAACCAAACCCAGCAGCTACCTGACTCCCACCCTGCAGGCTGCCATGCCTGCAGAAAAAAACCAACACTCAAGAACCCAGAACCCAGAAGCAGCAACCAGAACAGGAATCTGCCCATGTTTCAATCTGAATTTCAAGGCCCAACACACTTTGCTTCAGTCAGCACTTTCATTTTTGAAGCTGGCATGACTGCAGGACGGTATGAACAACAGCAGCAGCTTCAACTCAACCCATGACAGTATGTTCAAGAACTCTGTGCTGCTTTGAGATACCATCTTGCAGATGAAATAGCATTAGACTACCAGGTTATTTTATGTTTGAGGGAAACCGTTCTCCAGTTGCCTGTTTTATGTGAGTGCTGTGCCAGAAATGCACAGAAAATAGTTAGAGTATGGTTGTATGGTATCTATTTGTTTTTAAAGTCTGGTTAACAGTATCTTACACAGCTACATTTTCATGGAAGCTCAGTGTGCATATGCTGTTGTCAGGAGTGTAATGCAGAGGTGTATAAGCTCGTTTTAGTACCAAACCGGATGCATGGCAGTATGCAAGATGAGTGCCAGCCCTCCCTGTTGCCATCGCTGGATGGTCTCTGGTTAGCTTCTTTAAAGATATTCTAATTGGCAGAATAAAATAATCTATACTTTGTGACATGGATTAATAGTAAAAGCTAGCTACAATTTAGTTAACATTTTTGCTTCCGTGATCACACTTTTGGCTTGAGTTGTAAGTGTATATTCTCTGTATTTTAAACCACCTGCATAATTTATGTCAATATAAGTGCTAAGTCAGAACCGAAGGATGCTAGATGTCATCACTCTGGGATAGATTTTGCTGCACAGCAAAAGGTGCTGATTTTGTTCATTGCCCTATTTCTCTTTTGCCTGTTGCTTGGGTTGTGGAAGATTATTTTTTCATTCATCTGCCTCCTAGTAGACTTAAGTTAAAACCTTTATTCAACAAATGGTTACAACATGAAGTCATCTACTGTTTAGCTCTTCTATTCAGTCACTTTTCAATTGCTTCTGCTATATATGCTCTGCTGAGATATGTCTTATCAATGAGCAGCAGCTGGAGAGTTCTGTTTCTCTAACCTGCTGTGTCTAAGCACTTGCATTTTAGCATTCATTCAGACATTAACTCATAATGGAGTATTAGCTTCAAAGTTTTAAAAAAATATAAAATGCACAACTAAGTTGGAAAGGGTCAGTAATGGTTGCTGTAACTGTGGCAATACTGAGATTCTTTCAGAGCCTGGCCCTAGCTGCCAAACACAGATCCCCAGACAAGAAGGCTGAGGTGCTCAGCAACTGTTTTCTCTGTGTTCACTGACAATCTTTCTTCTCACACCACCTGAGTTGGCAGATTGCAAGACAGGAACTGGGGAAGTAAAGTCCCTCCCACTGTAAGAGAAGATCGTGTTTGTGACCACCTGAGGAGCCTGAACATACGCAAGTCTATGGGTCCTGATGAGATGCATCCCAAAGTTGTGAGGGTATTGGCTGACAGAGTTGCCAAGCCCTCTCCATGATACCTGAAAAGTCATGGCAGTCATGTGAAGTTTCTGGTGACTGGAAAAAGGGAAACATTTACACCTATTTTAAAAAGGATAGAAAAGAGGATTCTGGGAACTGCTGACCCATCTGCCTCACCTCTGTGCCTAGGAGCATCACAGAACAGATCCTAATAAAAGCTGCGCTAAGATAGAGGAAGTGATTTGAAAGAGCTATCATGACTTTACCAAGAGCAAGCCCTGGTCTTCTGTGATGGTATGGCTGTATCAGTGGACAAGGGAAAAGCTATGGATGCTATTATCTAGACTTCTGTAAGGCCTTCACCGTGGTCCCCCACAACATCCTTCTCTCTAAATTGGAAAGATGTGGATTTGGTGGACAGAGTGCTTGGTGGGTGAGGAATTGGTTGCGTGATTGCATCCAGAGCGTAGCGGTCAATGGCTCACTGTCCAGGTAGAGATTGCCCCTCAAGGGTCTGTATGGGGAGTAGTACAGTTTAATATCTGTATCAGTGACACAAAGAGTGAGTTTGAGTATATCCTCAGCAAGTTTGCAGACAACGCAGGCCTGACTGGTGTGATTAATGTGCCTAACCAACAGGATGCCATGCAGAGCAACCTGGATGAGCTTGAGAAGTGGGCCTGTGTGGACCTCAGTAGTTCTGTCAGGGCAACCTCTAATACCAACACAGGCTGAGGGATGAAGGAAAGTTGTGGAGGCGCCCACAAAGCAGACAGCAACAGCCACCTGAAAATGTGGATTTATTCTAACCAAAATTACTCTGCACTCCTTCTGACACAATTAAATGACAGTTGGAAATAGGCTATAACCAATTAAGCTCTAACATTAAGCTTTAGGGAATATTCTTTCTAGAAAGATGAACGTGTGTGTAGACACTTACAAAGGGGAAACCTCCCACTCAAGGGTACCCAAAATATACACTCACCAAAGGGGAGGTGAGGACTCAAACTGTGGAAGTATCCTTAGATGGCTTCCAGTTCTAAGGGGACAGGATCCAACTACTAGGCTGCTTGCTGTGTGGAGACCAACTCAAAGTATCTCCACAGCAGGGCTCCATTTATACGCTAAGTCAAGAGTGCACTGTGCTCAGTTCTAAATAGTTGGAGGTCTGAGCCCACAGAACAACACAAAAGCAGAGTAAGGGCTTCTAGGGCCTGGAGGTGCTGGTTGATGTCTGCAAAGTGCCAAGCTGATCTTTCTCAGCTTCTAGCAAGTTTCAGCCCTTTGTCAGGTGTCTGTTAGGCTTTTGTGTTCCTCAGGGAGGTTGTACTTGCTACAAGTCAGCCCTACGGAGAAGGACTTAAGGTTATTGGTGGATGAGAAGCTGGATGTGAGCTGGCAGTGTGCTCACAGGCCAAGAGGTCAACCATATCCTGGGCTGCATCCAAAGAAGCACGGCCAGCAAGTTGAGGGAGGTGTTTCTGACAGTCTACTCCACTCTGGTGCCACCCCATCTGGAATACTGCACCCAGCTCTGGACTTCTCAGGATAAGAAAGACACAGACTTATTGGAGTGGGTCCACATGAGGTCTGCAAAAATCGATCAGAGGCATGAAACATCTAAACATCTCTCCTATGAATCATGGAAGACTGAGAGAGCTGGAGTTGTTCCTCCTGGAGAAGAGAATGCTTCTGGGAGAATTAAGTGCAGCCTTTCAGTACTTAAAAGGGGTTTGTAAGAAAGATGGGACAAGAGGTAATGTTTTTAAATAGAAGGAATCTATATTCAGACAAGAGAGAAGCTTTTTGGTTGGTTGGTTGGTTGGTTTGTTTGTTTTAATGATGCAAGTGATGAAATGCTGGAACAGGTTGCCCAGAGACAGGTAGAAGCTTCATCTCCTGAAAACATTCAGGGTCAGGTTGGACCGAGCTCTGAGCAACCTGATTGAGTTGAGGTTGTCCCTGTACACTGCAGGGTTTTGAACTCGATGATGTTTCAAGATCTTTTCAAACCCAAACCATTCCATGAGTGTATAGTGCAAAATAATCCTATTTACACTTTCTAAGATGCTGGTTCTGGATCTGGCATTTTTCTTTATCCGGTTCCCCTTATGTGCTTTCCCAAGCAGATTAACAAAAGAAAAAAATAATTGTAATTATCCTTGGAGGATAAAGCAAGTCTAAATATTTTACCACTTTCAGTCACTTTTTCTGTTGATATTTCTGAGTGAAAATAAACTGGGGCAATGTTAAATCTTCCTGTCTTTTTATTCTTGTTGGAGGAGTGGTTGGATGACTCATGTTGATTGGGAGTTTTTCCAATTTTAACATAGCAATTGGGGGTGTTGCATAGTTAAAAGAAAAAAAATCCCACAAAACCACAAAGACAGCAAGCTCTTCTGCCCAGCCTTCTAGTAACATAAGCATGAAAAACAATAGCAAAATTAAAGAAAAGCTGGAAAGGGTCCTGGGTTTAGGACCTTCCTAGGACATACCTTTTATTTTCCTGCCCATAATGTCCTTCTCTTGCCTTATTTGCAAGCTCTTCATGGGCAAAAGTTGGATTTTTAATGTAAAAAAGCAATTTTTACATCTTCTCTAAATATACTTTGGGCTCTCTCTTAAAGTAGTGTCAATTGTAGGCAATATGTAACATTTGTCAGTACATAGAATGCTCCAAAACATGGTGCTGGGTACAGCTCACACACCTGCCACTTCCTTAACCACTCACCCTTGCTTAGCTGTTTTTTGGAGTAAAAGAAGCAGTGCTTATCTCCAGCACATATTCTGGTGTGTTGTACAGACAGTGCATAAAAGAGCGCTCTTGACCTTCCTCAAAATATTGAAAGTGATCTTCTCTTTCTTCTAAAAACCTACACATTGGCTTACTTAAGTTGAGCACTTCTGTTACATTGGTTGTTTTCCCTTGCACGTTTAGTTCTTATCTTGTGATCTTTTTCAGTTTGCTTTTCTTTCTACACTTCTGAGTTTTCTTATCCTTCTCTCCTGTGTTCACCTATCTATTTTCACCTTGGCAACATATATATCCTCCCTTGTAGCCTTCTTTCCTTCTCAGAATTTTTGCTTTATTTTCCTCCCACTTCTTGATCTTTCATTGCTCTCAGTGATTTGTACCGATTTTTATTTTACTCCCTGTGTATCCTCACAGTCTCTGTACTCTTTCTCATCTCTTTTCCTTTATCTAGTTCTTAATGTTTGAAGGTAAACTGGTAATTCTTATGACTTAAAATGGTGTTGTTTAGAATCAGCTGATGAAGTGAGTCCAGAGGAAGGTCACAAAAATGATCAGAGGGTTGGAGCACCTCTGCTACAAGGACAGGCTGAGAAAACTGGGGATGTTCGGCCTGGAGAACTGAAGGTTTTGGGGAGACCTAATAGCAACCTGCCAGTACTTGAAGGGGGCTACAAGAAGGCTGGGGAGAAACTGTTTGCAAAGGTCTACAGGGACAGGGCAAGAGGCAGTGGCTTCAAACTAGAGCGGAGTAGATTTAGAGTGGATGTTAGGAACAGGTTCTTTAGCATGAGGTTGGTGGAACGATGGAACAGGTTGCCTAGGAAGGTGGTTGGTCCCCATCCCTGGAGATACTCAAGGTGAAGCTTGACAGGGCTGCGGGCAACCTGATCTAGTTGAGGATATTCCTGCTGACTGCAAGGGGGGTTGGACTGGATGACCTTTGGAGGTTCCATCCAACCCAGACCACTCTATGACTTGTAAGGTTGGCTTTTCTTCTGTGGCTTTTCACTTCATTTTTTTCTTTCCATTTCTATGTGTATATAAATGTATCCTATTATTAGTAATAAATACCAGGAATTAATAAAGATAATAGAAATCTATTTATGTTTTAGGTTTCCTATAAGTAGGGTGAAGCAGTAGTTGCATTGATAAATGTATGTAATTTTGGGAACATGTTTCCTTTCCTGTGAGTGAGCCAGGATGATCATCGGTAAGGTATGTGTGGAGTAGACTTGCCAGTCCTGTTGAAACTTGAATAATCTGATTTTTTCAAGCATGTATCCTCTATCACTATAGTCTTAATAACTTAAGGGGATGGTGAACAGGATAGTGAAACTGGAAGATAATTCAGATAATTTTAATGTTCAGTGGTCTTTCATGAGGTTATCTTTTTAATGTAATTTTCATTTTTTTCTGCTGTGTTTATAAAATGGGAAGTGCTCTAAGGATGGAGCCTTTCTCCAAGCCCTCAGTGAAACCTATAGTAGCTAAAGAATTACCTGACAGTTTGTCTACTTCCTATTGGATTTTTCCTTTTGACGTGTTTATGACTGTCTGCACTGGCCTGTTTTTTAAACAGAGTTACTACTTTTAAATCCAGTGGGGTTTTATTTTTAAGAGTACAGAACTGTGACACTATTGGCAGTCTGTTCCAACACTGTATATTAAGTCTTGCTCTAACAGCTGCCAAAATGAGGACTATGTTGTTGAAAACCTTACTTTGTTGATGGTTTTTGCCAGCAGTAAATCAAGGTGCTTACTCTGCTCGTGTGTGCAGGAAGACTGAAATGTATGGGAGTTTTAGCTTTATGATTGGACTAAGGAGTTGGCTTTGGTTGTGGACGTGTGTAAATGACATAGTTTGCTGACTCATTAGATGTTAGCCACCAAGGTTGAGACCTGAAGAGGTGTTGGTAGAGTTGCAGGGGGGGGGAAGGCTGAGTGACATACTTCTACATTTTTAGCAGTGTCGCTCAGCAAAATCCACTTCATACGATGCACTAGAAGATAGGAGGTAAAGAAGAACCCTGACTAGCTACTGAATGTCACCATGTCTTTGCAGAGTGGATGGTGATTGCCACCTACATCACTGTGCCTTCACCACAGAAAAAGCTATTTGTAACGAGCTCTTAGACAAGGCAAGATCAGGTTTCTCATGTGATTGCTGAATAAGTGACGGGGAAGTCAGATGGAGGAAGCAAGAGGGTGTGAAAAGAAAGAAGGTAGAGCTAAAAATAAATCTTGAAAGTCTTAACATTCAAGAGGTGGGCTTGCAGACCAGCAAAGTACACTCTGAAGCCTTCATCAGCAATAGATGATTATGATGCAATTTTGATGACACATTAATGGAAGAAGAAAAAAAAACCAAAAAAACAACAACAAAAAAAAAGAAGGCAGCGGAGATGTAAATCACTTTACTGACTGCAAGATCAGATTTTGTGTCTGGACAGATCTCTGCTTTATATAAATATTTTCATTATTGTGGCTACTTTTAACTTTCTCCTTTCCTATGGAAATATTTTGTCCCTAGCAGACAGAATTTTCCTCTGATTTAAAAAAAAAAAGAAAAAAAAAAAAAGCTTATTCCTTACCTACAGACTTTTACTGCAAGAAATTTCTCCAGGTTGCTTTGCACTTCTGCATTGTGGTTGCATATGTGTGTAATGCTGCTTGGGGGGAAAAAAAAAATCAATATCCCATTTCTTCCAAGACCAAAAGCAAAAGGGGGTTATTTTGACATGGATTTGGTATGTTTTTCTTTACAAATTTTTAAATATTCCCGATGGAAGCCCTTTGGGACTAGAAGACATCCATAGCACTCCCTCAGCTGGAAGCAGCTTTATTTTTTACTTCTATTTTTTGGTGGCTGTATCTTTTCCTATTATACTGTAATCACATTCAGACTTCACAAAGACAGGCATCTGAAGAATTTGTGTTCCTTGCAAAAAAACAAAGTAAATAGAAGAATGTCCTTTATGTGAAGATTTTGGCTAGAGTGCCAGTTTATCAGTGGTAAGAGTGTTAGCATTTGTTTCAGTTTATTTAAATACTTTCTCATGTTGCAGTGTCCACTGTTAGGTATGGAGAAGCCTAACAGAAAAATCTCTGCTGCTACGTAAATCCAGGGCACCGGCAAATAAAGAGTGAAAATGGTGTATCACAGAATTAATCAGGTTAGAAAAGACCTTTGAGATCATCGAGTCCAACCCATCACCTAACACCTTCTAATCACCTAAACCATGGCACTAAGTGCCTCATCTAGCCTCCTTTTAAACACCTCCAGGGACGACGGTGACTCCAGGCAGGAAAGGCAGAGGAAGTCTTTTTGATTGATTCCTGGATCTAACTGATCACAGAATCACAGAATTAACCAGGTTGGAAAAGAACTTCAAGATCACCAAGTCCAACCTATCACTCTAACTAAACCGTGGCACCAAGTGCCTTATCCAGCCTCCTTTCAAACAACTCCAGGGATGGTGACTCCACCACCTCCCCGGGCAGCCCATTCCAATGCCAATCACTCTTGCTGTGAAGAACTTCTTCCTAACATCCAGCCTAAACCTGCCCTGGTGCAGCTTGAGGCTGTGTCCTCTTGTTCTGTGACTGGTTGCCTGGGGGAAGAGAAGAAGTTTCACCTTTGTGGTCTTGTAAGAGGACAAACATGCCATCTTCAGTGTGAAGCAAGCCAAAAACTTGTCCACTTTAGCACTGAGTTGCGCCTCACCAGGACATGAGTTCATATGGTCATCATGTTACCTAAAACTTAAAATCTTCAAGAAAACTGTGTAGGGTACAGTTATCTATGTCAAACTTCAGTTAAGATGTTCTAATTTCTTACAAGAAAGTAGACAAAGAGAAACAAAGAAGTGTTTCTACATGAAGAAGGAATAAGAGTGGCTGTGAAAGACAGCAGAAAGAGCATCCTAAGCAGCCATTAAAACTGCCGAAACCAAAACAGTGATGTCAGCCATACTACACCATGCTGAATAACATCCAATTCTCCTTCTGACTTTATATCTAGTTCCTTCATTTGGGCACTGTACAACTCCAGTGTAAATAATCTAGGTTCTGGGAATCACTGGCACCAAAGAGTGAAAAATTAAGGCAGTCTCACAGCAACCTTCCCAATATTACAACAAACCTTGAAATTCTGTATCCAGCTATTTAACCAACCTTCTGCATGCTCTCTGCAGCTTATTGCTCGTTGAAAAGACAACTGAGGGGCCAACACAAACTCTTAATGGACACCAAAAGCCTCTGTTAGAGGCTGTCAGACCAACATCAATTACAACAAAGGACGGACTTTGGATTGTAGCACATGCACCTTTGCTGTCTCTGAGGTGAAGCGCACAGCATGCAGAAGAAACTTCAAAGTGAAGTCATCAGCACTTTCCAGTCACCCAAAACTCATGTAATCATACCTGCTTCTTGCATGTGGATCTGTCTACTACCATTGGCAATGCCAATGCAAGCAAAACCATCCAATACACTGCACAGAAGGAAATCATTGTCTGTTGTAACAGATGAGTAGAAACAATAAAGCTGTAACAACTGCACCTGAGAACAGGTAGGATTCTCTGCTAGTATAGCATCTTTTTATTATTTAAAAATTTTAGTTTAGCTAGCTAACTAGATCTAGCTATTCTTAAGTTACATCTTGATCAAATTGGGGCTTTTAGAAACAGTATTTTTAGTCAAGCTATAATACAGAAAAATTAAATTAAAAATTATTGCTGAAAATACAATTGTATTGCTGACAGATTTTAAACATCCATGCAGTGCCCATGAAAGAAGGAAGCATCTGATTACATTTCAAAGATGTTTCTCACATGCACTTGAATGTGTCTAGAGTAGAGCACAAAGGCTGGTGAGGGGGCTGGAGCACAGGCCTATGAGGAGTGGCTCGGAGAGCTGGGGATGTGCAGCCTGGAGAAAAGGAGGCTCACGGCAGATCTTATTGCTCTCTACAGCTACCTGAAGGGAGGTTATAGCCAGGTGGGGGTTGGTCTCTTCTCCCAGGCAACCAGTGACAGAACAAGAGGACACAGCCTCATACTGTGGCATGGCAGGTTTAGGCTGGAAGAAGTTCTTGACAGCAAGAGTGATTGGCGTTGGAATGGGCTGCCTGGGGAGGTGGTGGAGTCACTGCGAAAGAAGTACTGTGCGTCCTTTGAGAGGAACAGAGCTAAGAATGACCTCTTTATGGCTAAGAATACAAGAAATGTAAGAGCCTGATTATCTGCTGAAGAGGAGTTCTTGAAAACCTGGCAGGAATATTTGGAAAAGCCAGTTACAGAGACATTGTGGTGATTACCACTACATAAAAAGTTTGACAGAACATACTGGAAAACATCCTGTGAATATCCTGTCAAAATACCTCTATTTTTAAAAAATACTTGTACTATAAGGATTTCTAACTATAAAATTTATAAAAAGACTGTAAAAACCTAATGCTTCTAAGAACAGGGAATGACAGTAAAAAGGAATTTTTAAGCTGGAGTTTAAGGTTATAACATGTATCCAATAATTGTGACCCAGTTTAATCCTTTTGGGTAAATCATGTAGGTTCATCTCCTAGGAGAGGCAGAAATCAGAGTGTGTGCAAGTTATTATGAGTCATTGCGTCAGACTTTAGAAGGTAACATATGCTTGACTCAGTTTGGATGAGTAGGAACCTGGGTGGGGGTTTTTTTGAGTGGAATTTAGTTTGTCATTTTGCAACCTTAGAACGATTTTTTTCCCCCTCAAATTTTGAAGAAAAAGCACATAACAAATGACTGTAAAAAGAATGTTTGAAAGCTTGAATAGTGCTTAAGGCATTTAGGCAAATCGTGTAGACCTGAAAGAAAATGCTATTATCAGAAGAGTCCTGCCACAGTAACAATTGTGTTCTAGTTTGTGAAAGGAATAAATTAGAAATATTTCAGACTAGAAATAGGAAGTTATCCATTCTGTCTAGTGAGTTGTCATCAAAGTGATGTAGTTTGAGTACTGGACCAGGCTCCCCAGAGAGGTTGTGGAGTCTCCTCCTCTGGAGACTTTCAAGGCCTGCCTGGATGTGTTCCTGTGTGACCTGAGCTAGATTGTATGGCTCTGCTCTGGCAGGAGGGTTGGACTCGATGATCTCTTTGGGTCCCTTCCAACCCCTGACATCCTGTGAGCCTGTGAGGGTATGAAAAGATTAACACTCTCTTACTGTGCCAGAGGTGGAAATTCTTTCAGCTTTGGAAGAAAAGCTGACCACACACACTCAGCAGACCATTTGCCTTGCTCTAGACAAGGATTGGAAAATAGCACTGATATTTTAACTAACAAGAGTAATAATGACTTACAGAACCATAGAATATCGTTGGTTTAAAGAGACCTCCAAGATCATACAGTCCAACTTTCAACCCAGCACTGAAGGGTCACCTCTAAACCATGCCCCTAAGTGCTAGGTTCACACGCTGTTTAAATACCTCCATAGGTGGCGACTCCATCACTGCCTTGGGCAGACCATTCCAATGTTTGAGAACCCTGTCTGTGAAAAAATTTTTCCTAGAATCCAGCCTGAACCTTCCCTGGTGCAGCTTGAAACTATTTCCTTTAGTCCTGTTGCTTGCCACCAAGGAGCAGAGGCTGCCCCTTCCTCGCTCCAACCTCCCTTCAGGTAGTTGTAGAGAGCAATGAGGTCTCCTCTCAGCCTCTGCTTTTCCAGCCTAAATACCCCCATCTCACTCAGCCCCTCCCTGTACCCCAGGTGCTCCAGGCCCTTCTCCAGCCTTAGTGCCCTTCTCTGGGCATGCTACAGCCCCTCAGTGTCCTTCCTGTAGTGAGTGGCCCAAAACTGAAAACAACACTCAAGATGTGGCCTCACCAGTGCTGAGTACAGAGTGACTTAAATCACTCTGTCTTTAGCTATCTTAGGTACAGCTTTTGCCATATGAAGATGGTTTTTGCCTTGTAATAGGAAGCAATTGGCAGCTGATTTTTAAAGGACAGGCATACACATTTTAATGTACTTTGTGAACATTTGGAACTTTTGGCCCAGAACAGATACAGGAATAAGCTTTCTGTTTTCCAGCAGCTGTAAGAGATGTTCTTAACTTTGCCTCTGTCCCCTCCAAATAAAACCTTTCTCATGAAGGTAAAATACATATAAATAATAAAGTCAACACAATATAAATAATATAAATAATTATAATTATAATTATTACAATTATTAGTATGCATCATGTAAATACTGTTGGTACTTTTTTCCCTTAAAAAATGGCTTTTTGTACAGCTTCAAGCAGACATTGGACAGAGTTGGTTATTATGGTGAGATGGGAGCAGGGAGGGAAAAGCAAGAACTTGATATTGGATGGGCATCTGGTCAGGCAAATGCTGCCAGACTCAGAACTACCAGTGTGAAAAATTCCTCTTTGTGTTTCTATAAGCACTTCATTAGTCAATACAACAGCATGGCAAAGAGCAAATGTCAGGTTATGTCAGCAAGGCTTAGTTAGTCACATGAGTGACTTAAGAGAACTTCAAGTGCATAGTTAAATCTAACTGTAATTCTGTTTCCCTGCATTTATAGTGGGCCACTTTAAGAATAATTGAATCATATCTTAACGTTTTTCTTCTTAAAATCCTAAAGCTTCCTTAATTTTATCTGCAAACTTCCTTCCAAAATTTCCATAAACAAGAAACTTAAGAATTTGAATGTATCGAAAATTCTTCAGAGATACTAAGTATGTGTCTTAGGCTGTGTATCTCTCTGTATGGAAACTTTAACAGGAAAAGGCAAATTCATCTGTGTAGTTTGTAGCCTTTTTTGCCTTTGGGAAGCAGAAACAAATTTGACTGCGTGGTGGATATTCTCAAGCTTCTAGTTTCCACCAGTGCATGCTTCCTTTCAACCACACTTCATTTCTTTCTGTATCCCATGCATTTCTGTGTCCTGCTGATGGTGAAGATAGGGTGAGAACGTTTTAAAATGCTAGTGCTATGGTTGCTGGTTTTCCAGAACAAAATAACATTGTTCAGTGAGCTCTCAATGAACAGTCTTGGATTTTTTCCTGTGGGAAAAGCAGACCCACGGCTGCCATTAAAGCACACATACATACTGCCTGTCAGATTGGCTTTGGCCTCCTTTTGTCTTAATGAGGACAATATTAAACAACAGACAGTGTAGCCTGGATGTAAGATGTCTGCCTTTAAGAATTAGGGCAGACTTACCTCTTGGGTACTAATGGGAGGTGGCAGACGTTTTGAAGGAAGACAAGTTTTCTTCAGGAGATTTTATTACTTTTCAACTTGAGCTCAGGGATGAAAAACTCTGTTTGGAAGGACAACAGTGATACTGCTATGAATGTATTCTTTAAAAGTACCCAAGGAGATGATTAGGGGAGGGTGTCAAGTATATCAGAAATGTGAAAAATCATTATTTCTATATCACTGAGATCACTAGAAGATCAAATACAAGGGATAGTTTCTTAAAAACAGAAAGAACAGATTGTCCAGAGGTTGTGGATGCCCTCTCCCTGGAGATGTTCAAGGCCAGATTGGATGGGGCCTTGAGTAACCTGGTCTGGTTGAGAGGCATCCCCTAACCCATGGCAGAGAGGTTGGATTAGGTGATCTCTAAGGTCTCTTCCAGCCTAAGCCATTCTATGAATATTAAGTCCACTTAATTTACCTGTAAATACTGAGTAAACCTGTCTTCCTCTTTGCACAAGTGAGTATGAAATATTTATTTTAATCAGATTTTTCTCTTGATTTATAGAATTTTTTCGTTAGTTTGGTTTTTGTCTGGGTATATTTTGACTCCTGCCAAGCTGAGCATGAGTAGAAGCTGGCTTTAGTTGATGCTTGCGCATGGCCTTGTGCATCTGTGCTCTCCTTTAGTATCTTTTATTCAATTTCTTCCACTTATGTGTGTAGTGAGGGAGTGTGGTTTTGTTTTTTTTTTTTAAACACTTTTACATTCAGAGCAGTAACTAAAATATGGTTTTTACATAAATGTTTCAAATGTCCTGGATTTTGATACTACTGACTTTATGTCCCTGAAGGAAAGGAGGGGTTTAGCTTTATCAATTTTAAGCAAACAATTCTAATTTTTTTAAAATGGTCATTTTAATATTTCAAATATGCTATAAACTTCAACTTCTATCTTTATTTCCTTGTGCAGAAGTATTATTTAGGATATTGAAGAGGAATAATATTATTGTAGTCTCCCCAACAGGAAATTGCAAACAGCTGTTTTGCTGTCACTCTTCAGTGAGCCAGTCACTGGCTTCTGCGTCTTCACTGCTGTGAATGTTGTGCATAAAGGACCCAGAAGAAGTCTGTAAAGCTGCATTTTTCTTTTTTCCCTCTCACTTCATAAGCTTAGTAACATCTGGAAGAATGATTTGGTTTAGGGTAATTATACTCTTTATGCCTCCATCTTACCCCATTTAATATTGACATGTCGATCAGACTTAGGCTTGCTCTGTGGTTGTGCCATTTACAGTCTGTGATTCCAGCAGTTCATTTTGTAGAACTATTTTTTACTTTAAAAATACGTTACCTAAAAGAGGTCAAGGAGTGAATCTCTCAAGTTGTGTGTAGATCTGTCAGATTTTGTCTTGTCGTACCTGGTACCTCATCGGGAGGAATTTTAATTCATCGCTTTCTTTTGTATTGTTTAGTATGTGACTGGTATATCAGCTGTCCACAGCTCAAAAGTCTTGTCTTTTAAGTGGTTAGTCTGTACTTTGCTTTGATTTAAAAAAAAAAACCAAAACAAAACAAACAAACAAACAAACAAACAAACCCCTACAATATAAACTGTAGGCTATAAACTACAGCACAGAAAGTTCCACCTCAACATGAGCAAGAACTTCTTTACTGTAAGGGTCACAGAGCACTGGAACAGGCTGCCCAGAGAGGTTGTGGAGTCTCCTTCTCTGGAAACTTTCCAGCCCTGTCTAGATGTGTTCCTGTGCAACCTAAGCTAGATTCTATGGCCCTGCTGTGGCAGGGGGGGTGGACTCGATGATCTACGGAGATACATTCCAACCTCTAACATCCTGTGATCCTTTGATGAAGCCATTTTGGGCACTGTGAAGTGTTTCTGATCTTTCTTTGTTTGTTTTCATTCAATCACACCTTGAATAGTATAGCTTTAGAGATTTAGTGTATCTGCTTCACTCAGGTCTTGGCTGAGAGTCAGTTGTCTGCCACTTGCTGTGTACATAACAAAAGTACTCAAAGTGGGTTGATGAACTGCGTGGAACAACTGAGGAGTAGGTAACAGTGATCCTGCTGCCCATACCTGCATTTATTGTTACTTTGTAGCTTGAGAAATTCTTTCTCTTAGTTGCTGCTTTGGGATTTGCAGGCACTAAATTCCATTCATTTTCATCTTCATTCAGCCAGAGTGTTACAATCTATTCCTCTGGATGTGGTTGTTATGATTTATGCAAAATTAACATTGATATTAATTTTGATATCCAGGCAAAAATTATTAATAACTATGAAAATGGTTTATTAATATTAAATCTCGCCAGAAAACTTATTTACAAGGTTCAAATGCATGGTTGGGATATTTATACTCAGGGAAAACAGGCAATTTAGAACAATTAAGAAAACTAGCAAAGATATAAAGAATTTACACAGTTGGAAAGAGAATCTTGTGGCCAGTATGCCCCTTGCCTTCTAGGGAGACCTGAGAGGCTCCCTTTTTCTAAGGCAGAAGGCACAATAGAATTCAGTTACAAAATCAGAACTTTAATTACAAAGAGGCTTTTTAGAATATTTACTCACAAGCTAGTATCTCTGGATTTCCAGGGCTGCATTATAGTATCGGTCAGTACCCAAAGCACATGGAGGGGTTGCTATCAGTGGTTTCAAAGCTGTTGGGGGCTTTTGGAGTTTCCTCAAGGCTCTTCTGTCAGGAAACTGGGGGTTTAGCACAATCTCTGACCTGTTCTTAACTCCTTCCAGGACAGACAGTGTGCAGGCAGACACGATGTCTTGCTTGTGCCTAATTCTTGCCACGGCATGGAGGCACTTAATGCTTTCTCCCTGGTAAACTTGAGGCACAGCAAAGTTTCCAGGTGGATAACCTCGAAGCATCAAAGCAGAGCTGGTGTAGAGCACAAGGCAGAGCACGATGACAGAGAGCATGAGGCAAAGCAGAGAGAGCATGCTTGCAACTTACCTCATATCTTTTATCAACTGCTCCAGTGTATGTGGCTCATTTGGCCACAGAGATTCACTGATCTCTGCAAAACTGACCATATAGGTGAAATCAAGGCTTGCTTTCCCTTATTTGGAAAAAACACAGGCCACACATAAACAAATGTATGCACATTGTTTACCACTGCAAAGCAGAACAAACCTGGGCAAGTCTTGGACCCTCAGACTGGCTGTCTCCAAGCCTTTTGTCGTTTCTCCTGCACTCTGCTTCTCCCCACCAGCAGAGGGAAGTGGACCATGAGATCATGTCTGGGCAAGCCAGGACATGTGTTAGGCCTATATTGGCCTTTCATGACGGTGGTTCTACTTAGAGTGCCATTTTTTCATTGCTTTTGAAATTAGAACAGTCTGAAAATCTTAGGTGAGTCCATAGGTGCTTTCTTGCTGAGCAGAGGTTCACTGTACATCCGTGCACTGATAAATGGACTTTTCTAGTCAACTCATAAAAGCCATTAAAGGTGGTGGTGGTCTTTGAATCTGTAACAGGTGTTGGTCTTGAATAGCCCAATACTTAACCTGTTTGCCATAACACTTGAAGTTGACTAAAGGTTGAAGTGTTAGTTCTTGGTGTCAGTTTGGAGGGCCTTGAACCATGAGGCCTTCAGGAAGAGTTGGATTTCAATAAATATTACTGTGATTTGCATTCTTCTGAGTGCCAAAGGCTGGTTGGGTGGTAAGGTAACCACAATTTGGAGATTTATTTTTTTTTTCTCTTTTTATTTGGATTTGGGATGCAATTCACACGTTCCAGGAAATTCTTTAGAAGGAGCCCAGATTTCTGGATATGTAAGTTATAAATAATCAAGACCAGGTTGAATGAGGCCTTGAGTGACCTGTTCTAGTGGGAACTGTCCCTGCCTATGGTGGGGGGTTGGAACTGGATGAGCTTCAAGGTCCCTTCCAACTTAAACCATTCTATGAAAATAAGCAAGTGATGCCATTGCTGTTTCTGTAGCTGTTTTTGTCTTATGACCTATAATGCACATCTGCCTTTTTTTGGTGGTATTTCCATATCAGTTTTGTGTCAGGAGTGATAACAGTGGTATCCACCTGACCTTGGGGTGCAGTAAGAATGTGTAAAGGTACAGATTTGCCTTTAAAAATGAATGAAATGGGCTCACTTGCACAGTTCTCAAACAGCGGAGACAGAAACTATTTCAAATTGTCAGGAGAGAAGGGCAGAAGGAAGGAAGGAAGGAAGACCTCGAAGACTTGTGATAGAAGTTTTATCAACTTGTGGAATGGAACACTCATTAATGATGCTACACTTTGTATATTTTTTTTTCTTTCTTCTGTGAGGGCTCATTTACATTCTTTTTATTACTGTACTGGATAAATCTGTGTTGCCAAAAGTGTAATTAAATTATGTGCTGGAATACCTTCCACCAGAGAAAGAGATCTTTGTGCATCTCTTAGAGCATTCAGAGACTTCAAATTGCAGTAATGTAATTTGTATCTCGGATTTATTTTTAACATCTTGTATTGTTAGCCAAAATAATCAACTTAACAGCCTGTCTAGAGGCTTGCTTCTAGAGTCACAGAATTGTCAGAGCCAGAAGGGACCTCAAGGATCATCTAGCTCCAACCCCCCTGCCATGGGCAGGGGCACCTCACACTAGATCACGTTGTACAAAGCCCCATCCAGCCCAGCCTTAACAACTTCTAGGGATGAGGCTTCCACCGCTTCCCTGGGCAACCTGTTCCAGTGTCTCACTGCCCTCATGGTGAAGAACTTCTTCTTAACATCCAATCTGAATCTACCCACTTCTAGTTTTGCTCCATTCCCCCTAGTCCCATTACTACTCAACACCCTTCCCAGCTTTCTTGTAGCCCCCTTCAGATACTGGAAGGCCACAGTAAGGTCTCCTCATAGCCTTCTCCTCTCCAGGCTGAACAGCCCCAACTCCCTCAGTCTGTCTTCATAGAAGAGGAGCTCCAGCCCACTGATCATCCTTGTGGGCTTTCTCCGGACACACTCCAGCATGTCCATATCCTTCTTGTAACAGGGGCTCCAGAACTGGATGCAGTACTGCAGGTGGGATCTCACTGGAGTGGACTTCATCAGCTGGTCACTTTATTCCAAGCACTGTGTATTTTGTTTTGAGACAAAATCCTGCCTTTTAATATCCCTGTATAGAATACATTAGAAAATTTAAAAGTTCTCTTCAAAAGGAATTTAAAAACTGGTTGGATTCTGAAATGGAGGCATTTCAGTCAGTCAGTGTCAAGGGTCTGCAATAAGGGAAATGAATTTTAGTTAGCACCTGCAAATTGTCAATTTTATCTCTGTCTAGAAGTGAGGGTAAAGCAACTGGGAGAGCTGCCTTCTAACATTCCTTCATGGAGAAGCAGAGATAAACTTTCTCCACAAAGCTGTCCAAACCTTGTTGTTTCCATCCCAGAACAATCTGCGGTGCAGCTTTTAGTACTGACAAGGCAAATGTCTTGTCACACTGTGTAACCGTGTTGGGGCAGAGTATGAAGAGAGACTTCATAAAGAATTGCAGGTGTGCTGGTCCTTAAGAGAAAAAGAGTCCATATGCTTTCTTTTAACCTGTGTAATATGAAATAGTCCATATTCAGAGATTTGTCAAAGTAATTTCTGCAGTCTTCTGAATACCTGATTGAGATATATCCTGCAGTAGATGTTGAACAAACTGTGCCACTGTTCTTTCATCTATTTGATCTTTGGCACTGCCTTCAGACAGTTTAAACACAAATGTTTGGGAAAATACTATGTTACGATAACCTTAATATGGCAGGTTAGCCTTCCTCCAGTTGTTTAAAGCAGTCTTTAAAACAAATAACTTTAAAATAAATAATCACTATGAGAGTGGCAAGGCTCTAGAATGGATTGTCCATAGAGGTTGTAGATGCCCCCTCCCTGGAGATGTTCAAGGCCAGGTTGGATGAGGCCTTGAGTAACCTGGTCTAGTTGAGAGGCATCCCTGCCCATGGCAGGGAGGTTGGATTAGATGATCTCTAAGGTCTCTTCTAGCCTAAGCTGTTCTATGATATCCGCTGCACTGCATAACTGATATGATTAACACTGATGTCATATGTTGCACTAAATAACAGTGTGACTGTACAGTTGAAAGCAAAGAGATACTAAAGTTGTTCATGAAGCAGTCCAGCATAGATTCTGACATCATTAAGAACTGTTTTACTGTACCTCAAACAGGCTTTTCAGCGAGTGGGTGGGTATTAAGTGTTTTCAGTTCTTAGCCATTGTATGGTTCTAAGTCTAAATACTATTTTTTCTCAGCCTTACTTAATAGCCATTTTCAAGACTGCACTGCATACAAAATGAGATAACCTGGTGTGTGAGGGTGCTCACTGTTATTTTATCATAGGTCATTGGATTGGGTTTTAGATGAAATCTCAGCTAATTTATCCCAGGGAATTTAGTAAATGCTGTCATAGCCTCTTGACAGCTGGAGGAGAGAGAAATATGCACATGGCTTAAACAAGAACTGTTACGGCTTTCAGTGGTGAGGTCCAAGAGACTAGATAAGCAAGCTTATTCTCCAGAATGCAGCAGCTCTGGAGCTGCCTGGAACCTGAGAGGTTTCCCAGCCATCCGCCAGAACCTTCTTGTGGCTGCTGAACTTCTGACAGTGTTGGGATGTGAATCTAGGTGAGCAGAGAAGACTCCTGCTATGTGATTACAGGAGGACCTGCTGCCCGTGGTGGGAAATGGTAAAGGCAGTTTTGCATAGTTCTTGCAGTCATCCAGTGAAGTTGGTTGTGGACATATTGACATGCCAGACATGTCTTGAAAGCTCTGCGAACTATCTACTTGGGATGTGAGAACTGAGATTCTTCTTGTAGATTTCTCCAGTCACTATGTTTTGGGAAGAACAGGTGACATACACATAACCAGATTGAAGATTGCTGCTAACTTGAAACCCTTCCACCAGAGCACAAGAGTGATAAACTTCAAGTACTAATATTAAAAAAAAACAAAAAACAAAAAAACCTTTGGTTAAAACAATAACAAAACAGAAATGAGGAACTAGGGTTTATATCTGAAATTTATGTAAAGAAAGGGGGGGGGGAAATCAGGTTGAAGCTTTCCCGTTGTGCAATGGTTAATCCCAAGTAGTCGAAGTTTACTTTGGTTGTAAAGAAGTGGGCATAGTCTTTAATGTTACACAGGTCTCACCAGTGTGGCACTATGGTGTCTGGATCTTAAAATGGTGCATAAATCTGTGACATTAGGCTTTGGGGTTTTTTTTTGTGTCACAAATCTCTTGATTCCGGAGCTTCTGGTACACTCGTTTCCCATAGCCTCTCTGTTTTGCTTCGCCGGGGTCTTGAGAAACAAGCGACAGAGGGCACGGGGGTGCCTCTCCTTCCCTTAGCAGCAGTTGGTGCGGGGTGTGTGTGTGTGCCGTGCTAGGATGCGCAGCTAAGGCGGTTTCTGTCAGCACAGAATAAGGAGGCATCATCAGCCCGGGATGGCCCTGCTGATGTTTCTGCTGAGTTCTTCACATGTGCCGGATTGGTCATTAATGGATACTTCTGAAACGAAGGCAATGTAAACATTACTTTTTAGGGTATATTTGCAGGCACTTAGAGGCAAGGCCCTAAGGAATAAAATCTAGGTATGCGTAGTGTTTTTCATGCCCGATGTGTGGAAGTAGTGATTTAATGCTTCGTTCTTTGTGACAAAATGATCCAAAGAGCCATATTTTTCCGGGCCTTTAATCTGGAGGTTTTCGAGGGTGTCCAATACATTTTAGATAACTACCCGGGAAGATAATCCGCTCCACAAATCCTTCGTTCGAGGTTTTTTTTTTTTTTTCTCCTCATAAAGTCACCTCCGTGCACCCGCTGGCGGCGGCGACGGCCACACTCACCCTGTGTCCGCGCCGGGTCCCTCCAAGCCGCTCTCTCCCCTCGGCACCCCTGCGCGCCGCGGAATGGTTCCGCCCGCCGCCGTGCCCAGTCATGTGCGCGGGCCGGCCCGGGCCGCCGCCTCCCGCCTCGTCCCTCAGAGCGCGGCTGGGCCGACCCTCGCACGGGCACCGCGGCACTTGCGGCCTTCTTCCGAACAAAAGGGCTTAGGGAAATAAAATCGCTTGGTTGAAAAGGCTGCGGAAAGCGAGGGCAGGCGGTCTCGGTTGTGAATATTTTCTGATTTTTCCAGAAATCAAGCAGAAGATTGAGCTGCTGATGTCAGTTAACTCTGAGAAGTCGTCCTCTTCAGAAAGGTACGGCTGCATCTCTTGCATGAACCATTCATGGTGTGGCACTGCCAAACAGCGGCGCAGGGCTTTTTTTTTCTTTTCCTCGTCAAGTTTGCTAGCATTATTGCATGCCGGTTGTTATGCCGTATCCATTGAACCTCATTTTGGTTAAGCTTCGTGCGTGGTTTTTGCAGAATTTATTGGTTTCTGTTTTTTTTTTTTTGTTTGTTTGTTTTGTCTTTTTTTAATGAAGCCTGCTAAGCTGCAGCATGCAAATCATACTACAGCAAGCTGCTGGTTTGTGTGTGCGGATGTTGCAGACCTTATTCCTTTTCACTGTCATGCAAACAGCATCTCGGTTTCTAAATTGGGTTTTAAAGCCCTCGGGTTTCTGTTGTCTTGCAGGAAACCGTTGCACGGTTGCAAAGGGTTCCTTTCAATTTAGATGCATAGGAAATGTAACTTGGTGAAGCGTTTCGTGTCCTGTTATGTGGAAAGGGAGTGCCCTTTGCGAAGTAGCTCAGGAATTGCAAATCCTCCAATTAGTCACATTGTGTAAGATAGATCCATAGAATCAGAGAATGTGATTCTTGCTCAAGTCTGTGCTAGGAAATGGAGCAGTCGCTGCATGCAGTAATGGTTCATGCCTGCAGGTAAGGACGAAATGACTCAGAAGTGTTTTTAAAGCAATTATTTTACCTGTCAGTCAGATTATTACAGTTTCAAGTAGCTGTTTTCATTTTGATGAAATATTTCGAGGTACTGAATGTACATTAAAGTTTTCTGACATGAAATAACCTGATAATTATATTTTGATTTTTAAGTCATCCAGCCCAGCTCACCTCTGTTTTCCTTGTGACTGAATTTTTGAAAAGATTTTTTATTTTCGAAACTGCTAAAATCCGGAGCAACATAACATCATTAATATTTTTCAACTGTTTTACAGTCATCATTCATCTGTATGCAGAAGACCCATACAAATGTACTGCTTTGGCATTTTAATACTGGGTGTTGGTTAAAAATTCAGGACATTTATTTATTCTAAGCATTCAGACTGTGTTTAGCTGAAATTGTTATCTGAAATACATTTTATTGAATGGCTCAGCGTAGACATCATAATGCATAGGAAGCAATCTTAAGGAAGCAGACTACAAGACATCTTTCAAAATGAAGGAGTGCTGTATAGCATGCATGGTTTAAATATTAAACAAAACAAAACCCCCAAAAAACCCAACAAACAAAACAACAAAATGAGCAATTTAATTTTTTTTATATTTGTGTAAGATATATAGACGCTAACTGCATTGCCTTTAACCAGTTGTACTATAACAAAATACCAGCAATGGAAGATAGAGAAAATGGTGTGTGTGGGAAATGGGTTGTTAAGTCACCTTCCCAAAATGGAGAAATACAAGAAGACCTTTGAGATGTATATATTTATTTTATTCAAAATTAAGTGTCATGAAAGAAATCTTAAATTTGTTCACCTTTATCCCACACTGATGCTTTAATTTTTGGTTAAAAGGCTTAACAAAATGGTGGTGACAACAGAAGGGATGATGGAGTGAAAACAGTAAAGGAAACAGGTGTTAACTTCATTTTTGAGAAGGCTTTTATTGGGTGTTGCTGAGAGAGAATTTAATGTGTAACATAGATATTTATTGATATTAATGTTCTGTATCACCCTAAAAAGACCAGTCTGTTTTTCAGCAAAACATGCTTGTAGTTGCCCTAATGGTAGCTAGATGAAAGGATTATAGCACACGATTACAGAAGGCTTCCTTTGCTTGAGATCCATTTCAATGCCATTCATTAAAAGCAAGATTTTAAAACAGCTTGATGCGTTATCTGGCAATAAAGATTAAAACCTGAATTTTGTATATGCATTTCTTTGGGGGATTTAAATGTGGTACTTAGTGTTCACCTGGAGATTGATTTGACACATCAACAGCATGGTTTACATGATTAATTATAAATAAGAGCGTTTTATATACTGATTTTTTTTTTAATAACCACATTCTTCTCACCTATCTAAAAATAGATTGATTTTTTTTTTTGCAAACTGTTATGAAACAGTGCTATGCTATTAGCTGCCAGTTGCTTTCAAAGCCCTTTGAAAATCAGTGTTAGATGTTTTTTAAGAAAAGGAATACACCATTGATTGTCTGAACTGCTAAACAGTCCTCAGTCTGCCGTATAACAAAATTTCAGTGTGTTCATACTATACAGACATGCAAATACATGTTTTTGTTCAACACAAAAAGGAAGTTCATGCTTGTACTTTATTTATTTATTTATCTATCATTTTTTACCCTTGCTCCTAGAGGTTGGACTTTCTGAGAAGCTTGGGTGGAAGATCTGAACGAGTCCATGACTTGATTCTTGTTTTCCACACTAACAGAGACTGCCAGACAGCGCTTTCAAAGCGGGAGGAGAGGGGAGGGGAGAGGAGAGGAGGTGCTCTGTGCATTTGCAGAAACTGATGAAACAGCAACAGAGAAGGAATGAGAGAGAAGCTCATTACTTGACTCTTTCTTTGGTTGGCCCTTGTTTTCACAAGGCAGTTTAAGTTTGTAGGTTTTCCTGCTCACTTGGCAAGTTCAATATGTTATCCCAGAAGAAAACAAAAATTGAGAAGGAAACTGGAATTTAATGGATGGTTTGGCTGTTGTGGAAGCTCAACACGTTAGAAGTCCTGCAACATTCTCTCAGGATAGTTGGTTGTTACATTTTTAAGAGACTTTTAGTAGACATTAATGAGAAAGTGAGATGAACACTTTTGTTGAGGATGCACTGAGATGTTAAGACATTGGAACCTTAAAAGTAAATGAATACAAAGTGGTGACATTTTTTTGTAGCAAGATTCATCCCTACCCTTTCCACTAGGAAAAAAACTTAAATGCAGATGAGGAGGAACAAGGTTATTTGTGTTTTGGAGCGTTACGGGTTATTTCACTAAGCAGACTGTATCTGTAAGTGATACATTTCTGAGTAGTTAGCGCTGCCCATGCAGGTGCTAGCAGCCTGTGACAAAGTCCTCATTCCTTGTTGATAAGGTAACTGGGGTAACTGTGGCTGTGCGTGTGCACATGGTTGGTTAGAGTGGAGTTACAGTGGATCAGATAACCTACTATAGCTTTATACACTGAATTGATTTGTTTGGATATCTGAGCTTTAAGTATACCACAGAAACGTTTTCCTGCAGCATGCTTATGATGTGACACACATCTGTTTTCTTTACGTATTGAACTAACATGTACCCCTATGTTCTTCGTGCTTCAGTGGAAGCTGCGTGAGGTTACTTGTTCAGGCTTTGCAAATGTCATAAGAAAGTAACAGCAGCCATATGGAGGAGGTTGATCTTTCAGGAATCCTTCAAGAAAGAAAAAAACTAATTTCTGTTGTATGAGTTATGCACTGTACTCAGGTACAGCATAGTTAACTTTTGAGATGTACAGTTTTGTTGTTTTTTTTTTCCCTTCTCACTTTTTTTTAAGGGCTTTGTGGATCTCCTTGCTAGTTCAGAGAAAAAACAGTTATTCTACCTGGATAAGTTTCTACCCCTTGGACTGCAAACCTAATGTATATCTATTTCTTTTTCATATTTTGGGACAAACAGCTCAGTAATTTTTTAGCTCTGATGTTGGATTCTAAATTTGTGTCATCTTAGCAATGCAGTTTGACTGCAGGGTATTTGCTGGTAAAGGTTATTAGCAAGGCTGCTAAGTCTGAAGTATGTCACCTGCTCTTTTGTCATCTCTCTGCAAAGGCTACATATATTCACATTTCTTCAAAAGAGATTTCTGCTTCAGTGATTTTTTTAAAAAACTATTTTTTAGAAAACTAATAGCAGCCACTCATGACCAGTCTTAAGCAGATAACTAGTGTGTCTGTAATTCCATTTTCATGATTTTGAGAGGTTGCATGAATAGCAGGAAAGGGAAGATAGTTTCAAATGGCAGTAGTATAACAAAGTTAGTGTTATGTGGTATATGGAAGTATTGGGTGAGGTGGTGCAGGCAAGTTTTAAGGATGACTGTTGAGTGGGCTTGGGTTTTTGGGGTTTTTTTTTGGTCTCTTTTTTTGGCTCCCCCCCCCCCTTTTTTTTTTCCTTTTTTAATTTTGGACTATGTCTATACCTTCCTCTTTGTCAATGATCTTTGCAGGGCAGGTTAATATACTTCACAGTGCGTTTACATGGTCCTCTATCAGGTCATGGCAAGAATGTAGTCGGGTATAAAATAAGAGGAAGAAATCTAAAATAATGAGGAGGAAGGAAGAAAATGGAGACTGATTACTGTCTGCTTCCTTTTTGAAGAGACCTGATGATACTGATATAAGAGGCATTATGAAACAAATTATTATACTGGAGGATTCCTTGAGGCTTAGGAACATTTGGGGATTTTTTTTTTTTTTTGGGGTATCTCTGTGTATTTTTGTTTGTTTGTTTGTTTTGTTTTGTTTTTTATTGAATTTGATTGTGGATGCACTACTTTTCCAAAGACAGGAGTATCACTTATGGTGAAGCACAAAAATAATGTAGAACCACAACATTCATTATGAGCTGACATTGATATATGTCAGATAAATGTTTTAGAATAATTACTAGGTATTACAGCATTGTAAAATGATTATATAGTAATTTATGTAACATTGAAATAAAAAAATAATTATCAGAATCAGCTATTTCATGGATTCTGCTAACTTTTCATACTTTTTTAGAATTACTCCTTTTCTGTAGCTGTCGTCTTGCTTTATTTTGGTTCTAAACATAATGGAAATACTACTTAACATCCACTTCAGGGCTATTAAATGGATTTTAGTAGTCATATAACTTCTGTTTTTCAGTTTTGTTTAAAATACTACCTGGTAACAATGAACAATATTTATTTTTTTTTCCCCCATTTTTCAAAATACTGGGGTGGTGCTGGTATTTGTGGGGTTTATCTCAGAAGTAGGGAGGAAATCATCTTGTCATAGTTTGGGCCCTTAAGCTATTGTCTAGGGAGGCACTTCATTCTACCACCAAACTCTGGTGATGTATAGCTGTATAGCTCTTTTAGACTTGATACTTCATCTCAGGTTACTAAAATTGGACCAAAGTAACTCCTGTTTTGTGTATTTTTCACATTAAAGGTTTCACAAGCTGATCATTTTAGTGTGCAAGGCTTTTAGGTGAAATGTGAAGGGGCTATAGAGACAAGGAATTCTGCAGCATGCCCTTGTCCTTGTGTAGAAAGAAACATGGCAATAGCCTATGTAGAAGCATCCACTTGTGGAGCAACTTTTTTACTGAGGGGACATTTTTAGGGGATACTCTGGTTGGTTTTTAGGATCGACAGTGCCTGTGTCAGTTCATTAGTAGGCTTTGCAAAGAATTAGAATTTGATGCGTGTTTTATTTTCCAGTGATAGACTTCAGCCGTTTGGAATTTCTGCAATACATAAGGAAAACGTGTACTTTGATACTTAGTCACAAGTGAAAACATCATTAATATTCCTGCTGTTGAGATCTTCTGTGCACCCTTTAATTTTTTTTAAAAAACATTTTTATTTTTAGCTTTTCTGTCTTTAAGATTTTTTTTGTCGTGCAGTTATTTGAGAGATTTTGTTATGGGGAGGTACCTTTTGAAAAGACACATCTCAGTTTTTGGCACTTACTGTTAGAAATAAATGAGAGAACTCTGGGAGATAGAGAGGGTGGAGCTGCTGAGGAGGTTGTATGAGTTTTTTTCTATAGGAGAACTGTTCACTGAAAATTAATTCAAGCAGTTGGGTGCTGATTGCCTGTGTGTAAAATATTTGAAAACTGTGACTTGAACGATACACTTTCAAAGGTAAAACATAGGTATGCCAATTCCACTTCAGGGTAAAATGTCAGAAAAAGTAACAGGTCATTTTAAGCGTAGCCTTTTGCATTACAGATTCAATCTGTTTCTTGTCTTCTGGCCTAACCACTATGTTAATCCTGACTTCACTAAAATGCCCGCTCCAGGCCTCTAAAGAGATAGTAAGGGAATGTTACCTGATAGATTGCATAAACCAACGTCTGCTTCTGCCATATGACTGCATTTCAGTTGTTGCTGTGCTGTGTCATAGGCTAAATTAACTTGTGGTTTTTTTGCATCTTCACACAAGAAAAACAATCTTTAGACATTCATACAATTCAGTAAATTTACTTTGGTGTGATGTTTGTATTTTCATTGATCCACATTTGATGTAGTTAGCAAGAGACACTAAGCAATAGGTTAAGCAAATGCATGTCAATTTAGGCATTCCGTTTTATTACCTATTTTGTATATTCTAAACACGATTGGGAAATTCTAGCTCCTAGAATCATAGAATGGTTTAGGTTGGAAGGAACCTCAAAGATCATTTAGTTCCAATCCCCTCTTAGGCAGGGACACCTTCCACTAGCACCTCTAAGCTTGTGAATTGCTGTGAATTCTGCCATGTGGTTGGGAGGATATTCATCGGCATTTCTATTTGATTGAAAAATACCTTTCCTATACAAAGGATGTTGTGACCCAAAGGTCTTTTACTAATTCTGTTTACAGGAATTTTTACAGTTGTGAGCCAGTATCTGCCCCAGGTGCTTCTGTGTTTACTTCAGGACTCACTCTTAGGCTTGGCAAAGTTTCTGACAAAATGCCAGTGGTCAACTTTGGGCCTAATCACAGAATGTCAGGGACTGGAAGGGACTTTGAAAGATGATCTAGTCCAACCCTCTGCCAGAGTAGAATCACCTATACCAGATCACACAGGAACATGTCCAGGTGGGTTTTGGATATCTCTAGGGAGGGAGGCTCCACAACCCGCCTTGGCAGCCTGTTCCAGTGTTGTGTCACTCTCACAGGGAAAAAATTCCTCCTGCAACTGTCTTAATCACAACTTAAAAACAAATACGAGTCATCTACCAAACCTATGCTGAGGATCGTGACTGTTTGGATAATTAATTGCCATTTACCTTTGTGTTATTCACTCTTTTTTCTCTCTTTTGTAATTGAAGCCTTAAAGACTAAACTCAAATCTTTGCAGCTGCAAGCTCTGCTTGTGACATGTACTACAGCCAAAGGAGTGCCAGTTCTTTACCGACTTTGTCTATGCTGCTTTCCTTATCTGACTACAGCTTTAGGTAATTAGGCTGGTTGATTGCTTCTCTTTGAGCTGGACAATGTTCAAGACCAGAAGCCACATCCTATGTAGATGTTCTGTTCCTATGAAATGTTGGCCATTGTGTTTATTAGGATATTAGCACTTTAAATAACCTCTCTGTATTGATAAATGTGCCCTTATTCTAACTTTACCTTGTTTTCTGCTGAAACACCAAATGTCTGAGTTGATGATACCCTCATTTACTAAAAGATACTATTTTCTTCTCTTGGAAGTTTTATAAAACATCTGTATTTTAGTGTTGTCATGCTTGAAGATATTTTTCTAAAACTCAGAGCAGCATAATTCCATGGACAGGATGAGGGTTTCTTAAAGTTACTTCTCATTTGGTAAAAGGTCATTGGAGTAGCATGAAACATTTCAAGAATTCAGTGCTTTGTTTTCACGAAGCAGCTTTATGTGCCCTAAATATACTGGGATGTTCACAGCCTTCCTAAGGAGACAGGCACTTGTCCTCACTCCTGTTGCTGCATTGCACTACGGGGGGATAGCGTCTGTTTTTTGGGTAGGCAAAGGCAGCCATATTAGTGCAGAAACTCTTCCCTCTTCTTAAGTTGCGTATTTCTTCAGTGTTGTGAAAGCTTAAATACTAGCAGTAGTTCTGGCAGAAGCTGGGAGAATTGGTTTTTTGTCATTAGTACTACTACAAAGAGGCAGTATTATTTTCTTTTGTAACCAGTCTGTCACAAGATACAGCAGTGATTTTTATGTGTGGAGGTGGGGAAAGGGACTGAAATTCCTCGGCATTTCAGTGGACAACTGTTTTGTTATTCTGTATCCAGCATCAGGACCTGCAGATTTTTGTTGTCTGTAATCTTCAGCTGCTGTGGCCTCTGTCCACAGATGCATTCAGCTCCTGCCATGCCCAAATACCGAACAGACATATCAACCTCTATTTATTTCATGCCGTGAACTGGAATGGAAGATGTTTAGAGTCATCTCTGCTCTTTATGAATCTTTCTATAAAAGGATTACCATACCCGTAGGAGACCACATGTGGCAGTTTCCTCAGTGGTGCTTTGTCATCCCCAGTATGAAAGTGTAAAGCCTTTCTGACAGCTCCTGTTGTATATGTGAGAAGAATCAGGAATTTCCACTGCCGATTGGCGTCTTAGCATATGAGAAGTGTCTGCTTCTGAGGAGACTTAATGCAGCTTATAACTACAGCTTCCCTGAGAGCCATGAAAAATACGATCACCTATAGTGATTCTGAAGTACACTTTTATCAATTAAAATGTTTTATTCTAGTATAAATAAGAGTACAAACACAATTTTGCATACTTTGTTTGAAGTCTCACTTTGTTCCTTCCCAGGTAATTAGTGTTTCAGAGTAGTAGTCTAGAAAACCAAATAAAAAAAAAAAGCATACAACTTTCCTCAGAGTGCTAATCATAGAATCATAGAATCAACCAGGTTGGAAGAGACTCCCAAGATCATCCAGTCCAACCTATCACCCAGCCCTATCCAGTGAACTAGACCTATGCTTCAGAAGTGAAAGAATGCAGAGCTTAAAAAGATTTTATTGGTGATCAAGGTAAAAAGCCTTCCCCTTTCTCACATATGGTCTTGATATCTGTGGGTAGATTACTGGCACGATGAATTAGCATAGACCCTATTCCTTGGGCATCGTAGCTGTAGTGTACTGGCAGAGAAAGTGTAATTTTTTTGTGCAGGTCACTGGTATTTAAAGATGCTACTGCTCCTTAGGCAAAGTTGTTATGTTCCTGTAATTTAATTTATATTACTTAGTTGCTTTGTGTTTTTGCCTTGTGTTACTTTTCTGTTAGAATGCTATCAGTTGAGTTCTGACTTGAAAAC
Source organism: Ramphastos sulfuratus (assembly GCA_013399055.1). Lineage (NCBI taxonomy): Eukaryota > Metazoa > Chordata > Aves > Piciformes > Ramphastidae > Ramphastos > Ramphastos sulfuratus. The sequence goes on along the minus strand of WBNM01046371.1, from coordinate 13,858 downwards.
ACACAGGGAAGATCGAGTCAAGATTCCTTTCAGACATGCTGTAGNGCCTTTGGACACGGGATAGCCAATCAAATGGCAGTTAGCCAAGATTTGACTATATTGGGTGAAGCCATAGGCTTGCTTTACCCTTTTTTGGGCAGAACACGGGCCTTGCACAAGGCAACCCTGTGTACCTTGCTTACTGCGGTTGCTGGGCAGGCCACAGACCCCAGACTTAGTGGCTCCAGGTTCTTTGTCCTTTTCCCCGTGGTTGCTCTCCCCAAAACAGAAGGAGGGAGAGCAGAAAAACATGCCTGGGCAAGCCAGGATATGTACAAGCCTAATTTGGCCTGCTTAGGCCTACCACGACACGTGCTTAGCACATAGGAATTTCAAGGACTGTTATAAGAAACAGAGGACATCTAGCTGGAGGAGAATGGTGTCTGAGAATGGCAATACTTTTTTTTTTTTTGTTGTTTTACTATCATTTAAATACTCAGTGGTTTACAAAATGCTTTAGCAAAATTGTTTTAAATGTGTTCCCGTAGATGCCTGGACAGCTTAGGCAGTGTAGATGACCCCGAACTCAAATTTAAGGCAGGCTTATACACTTCACCTCTGAAGGAGAACCAATAGCCTTGCTAAGAAACTTGCTAAAAGCATCTGTCCTTTTAGCCATGCCAGTTGCTAGAAGCAGCCAAGTGTGGAGAGCTTTGGGTCTCAGGGGCATACCTTGTGTCCTAGCTAAATAGTTTACTGCAAGACTAATGCAGGTCTGTGTCCTCAGGGCCAGCCATCATTGAGACCAAGCACTTATTCCCAGGAGGTGTGCATGCTTGCACACATGCTGACATGCAGAAAATGCATGTGCAGCTGGACATAGAGAACTTAAACCAATGATGCTATTGGGATTGACAGAAACATACACAGAGCACTCAAGCCAGAATGATGTGCATGGCCTAGTCCTATTTCTCCTTTCCAGTTCCTTGGGATAGAAATTCACTAGAACTCACTAGAACCCCACACACGTGGTTTATGGGTCCCCTTAGCAGCTAGTTTTAAATGTAGTTTCTGAAACCTTGACCCATTGGTGTCCTCCAGTTATTGGCACCTAGACCCATGAGCCCTCTGGGTTTGTGTTCTTGCTCTCATTGCTGGTACTTAGACCTTTTATCAATTACTTGGTGGTCAGTCTAGCTTGAGGCTGCCTTGAGTTTGTGCATACACAGAACAGAAACTGCATCTGCAGAGACGGAAAAGAGGTTTAGTGACAATATGGGAGAGACTTTGTGTTCAAGAGCAGGGCTCAGTCAGAGCCACACATTTGGACTGGACTTGCCTCGTTTATTCTTTTTTCTTGCTGTTTTTTGATATTCGTTTCTCCCTTACCTTTACCCCATCTCTCTCCACCTCTAATGCCTTCCCATAAACGTTTCATAATGTCTTATGTATTCTTACAATCCCACAGTAAGTTTTACACAATCCCAAAAGACAATGGGACCCTAAGCCAATAACCTTTAGCATTCAAGTTGTCTCTGGGGAGAAGGTTTCCTTCTTGACTCATCTTGGTGGGTTTCACACTGGGGGAATATGGTCTGATTGATGGCATTTGACATAGCTCATTCAGATGCTCTGTTTTTGCTGGTTAGGTTGTTAGGGTTTCTCTTCTCATTGTTTTTCTGCTGATCCTTGCAGGATCTGTTTCTGCTGTCATTAGCCTTTAATCAGATAACCTTGCACTGGTCTCCCAGGGATCCAGTAGCACCTGTCAGAATGGGACTGTTTGGTCTTTTGACCATCTGACAGGCATCCAACAGACTGAGAGGAGCTGAGGATACAAAATACACAGATCCTTTGCTACTACTTCCCAGTTTCATGGAAGTTAAGTATTGCAGAGTTTTTCCTACTACTTCTCTCCAATTTATAGATCTACATTTCTGGAAAGGAAAAGTGAGATATCTTCTTACAAGGTGGTAAATATATCCTTTATGCTTCAGACTTACACCTGCTGGAGATACTAGCTCATACATTTAATGAAGGCAAAGTTCAGCAACGACTGCAAAGCAAGTAGTGATACTATGCTGAACTTGTCCTCTTTGCTTGTTGCAAAAGCCATTCAAGCTCAGGTAGCAGGAGCATGCATAATTTTAGTAAGGAGTTCTGGAACATCAACAAACTCCTGCTTCTCTGTGTTGTGGTCCAGAAAAGAGCTATCAGAAAGTATTCTGTAGTCCAGTTTAAAGGCAAAAGGCAACCATGTGTCTGGGTTTAGGAGGAGAGAAATGTCTCCAAGCTGGACAGGAAAGCCAGTTGTTAATTTGGCTTGCAAGTGTCAAGAGATTGCTCAATTCCTTTGCAAAGTAGATGAGCAGGTAAATATCCCACAATGTGTATGAGCCAGTACTTGGCTGACATCTGTATTCAGAAAACCTGGCATGTGTTATTCCTACTGTAAGAGCCCAAGAGCTAGCACATACTTGAGGCTTTGGCAAGTTGCTTCTCTCAGGAAGAGAAATAGCTGATGTGATTGGATGGTTGTGAGGTTTTTTGTGTGTTATGTGTGCAGCCTTGTTTATTTCCAAAACACATAAACAGAGCTCTGTGTGCTTGAGCAGAGTACAAACAAAGTGCAACAAGCAGCTATTTTGCTGATGTTTTCAAGTCTGTCTGTCTAGCAAGTACTGTGCTAAATGCCTCCCCCAACTCAAAAACTCAACACCCAAATAAATGCACACAACTTTCCTAAGATCACAGACACAGCATTTTTCACATGCCTTTTTGTTTGTTTTTCATGCTTAAAACACAGAGAGGCATATATAACTGCAAGTTTCCCAAACTCCTTTAATTTGATAACTATTATTTATAAAATTCTTAATTTTTTATACAATTGATAGTCTGAATTTGATGTCTTCATGTGTCCATGGTTTTTTTGGTTGTGTTTGGGGGTTTTTTTTGTGTGTGTGTGGGTTTTGTTTTATTAGTTTTTAATTTTTCAAATTTTTTACTTAATAAGAGGGTATTCGGCCCAACCATCAGCCTTGGTTGCAGCCAAATAAAGAATTCTTTAGAAAGCAGTTTGATCCATGGGCATTACTTTTTTTTTTTTTTAGGATAACAATGATGTACTTAAAATGCAACTTTACCAAAAAGTCTTTATGCATGCTGTAATACCACTTTGTGGACTGTGCAGTTTGCTCCCAGCTCACGTTGTCTGGTGTCTGAAGACTCCTGCCCTTTACTGCAAATAGCTCTCGTCAGGCCTTTCCCATGGACAGGTGTGAGCAGTTTTAGGATCTGTCTTTCCAGGCTTTTGCCAGGTCTTCACTGGATTTCTGTAGAGCAAGAGTGTTTGGATTTAGTCCATTGCAGTTTCTTGTGGTTTGTTTTTTCCTTCTAAATGATTGCTTTTCTTCTGTAGAAAGTCTGACACCAGATCATAATGCCTCATCACCCTGCTCCATTGGTCTAAGCCTGAATGAGTCAGACATAGCTGACATACATGTTGTTGTCTTTAACTCTTGAAAGCTTTGCTTGACTCTCTAAACTTGGCTTTCTAAAATTCTTATAAGTTGACCTTGTTTTGTCCACAGTCATCAGTTGATATGTGTATTGTTGCCCACCAAAAATATTCTGAGATTCAGTTGCAATGGAGTTTTATATGCAAATAGTAGAACAGGAGTTGTATCCCAGAGCTTTCCCCTTGTCCCCGACCCCAGTCCTTGTTCTTGCCGTGCTTTGTGTTAGAAGGACCGATGCATTGAATAGGATACATGAGAGAGGTGGTCTTTCACTTACTTCTGCGTGCATATGTTTGATGAAGGCTTTACAGTAAATCAGTTACCAGCTTGTAATGGCTAGAGTTCACAAGAGAAATCGTAATTTATTGTGGTGCAGCAAAAAAAATGCCCAGGTGTATACTGAAGGACAAAAATATTACAGGCTTAAGATACATTTAACGCTGGTTAAACAACAAGTGTCTGTTGTTTATCTTGACTTCAGCAAGACTTTCAGCACTATCTGCTAGAACATCCTGACAGACAAACTGAGAAAGCCTGGCATGGGTAACAAGGCCATGAAGTGGATTGAAGTTTGTCTGAACTTTTGGGTTTAAAGGGCTGCGTTCAGTGGCACAAAGTCCAGCTGGAGGCCAGTCACTAGTGGTGTGTTCCAGCAGTCATCCTTTAGTGGGGCCAGTACTGTTTAATATCCTCATTAGTGACCTGTCTGATGAGACAGAATGCATCCTCAACAAGTTTGCACATGATACAAAACTAGGAGGAATTAATTCACTAGAGGGTTATGCTCCTATTCAGAGACCTCAGCAGGGTGGAGAAGTGGGCTGACACAAACCTGCACAGGAAAATCCCAAGTCCTGAACCTGGGCAGGAAAAACGCCGTGCAGCAGTGCAGGCTGTGGGACAACCAGCTGGAAAACGGCATTACAGGAAAGGACTTGCTACGCAGCCTGCTGACCATGAGCCAGCAAATCATGAGGCAGAGTTGCCAGCAAGTCAAAGGAGGTGATCCTTCCCTTCTACGCACCTGTGGTGAGTCATATTTAGAGTGCCATGTCCAATGCTGGGCTCCTCAGTATGTGAAAGCTATAGAGGGACATCTGGAATATGTCCACTGAAATGCCATAAAGGTGGTGAAGGGCTTTGAGATCCTGTCATAGAAGTGTAGAGGCTGAGACAGCTGGAGTTGTTCAGCCTGGAGAAGAGAAGGTTCAGGGGCAGTGTGCATCAGTAAATACCCAGTTGGTGAGTGTAAAGAAGGTGGACTTCTCACTGCTCCCAGGGACCAGCGAAGAGGCAGAAGCCATAAACTGCAGTACAGTAAACTTCATTCAGACAAAAGGAAAACTTCTTATTGTGACGGTTAGTTGAACACTGGCACAGGTTGACCAGAGGGGTTGTGGAGTCACAGTCTTTGGAGACAGCAAAACCAAATTGGACATTATTGTGAGCTACCTCCTGAAAGTGACTTATTTGCCCAGTCATGTGGGACGTGCGACCTCCAGAAGTACCTCACAGCATCAACTGTTGAGTGACTGCATGGTACCAGTATTTGGTCAAAGTATATTCTCTGGAATTCATTTAAAACTACAACAGCAAAGACGGAGTTCTTAAAAGCTATTACTTTTAATTGAAAATAAAGCATTCTTACATCATGAATTTGGTTTTCTGGCTTCTGTACTTGAACTGTAATCCTAATACTAGTGGCTTTTTTCATCTGGTCATCATCTTTTTCTGTTGAAAACACCTTTGTCAATAGTCACATGGTTCTGATGAGAGCACATAGCTTTTCTTTGATACGGTTCTATATAATCTCGTTTATTTGCTATGAAGTCAAACCCTGTAAAAAATGGCTGTCCAAAAGACATCTGTCTCATGCAATTCTACCTCTCTGGCTGTTTGTTTACTCTTTTACAAGAACCTAGGGCTTCATTAAGTTCACAAAACAAATTATTTGTATTTTAGCTTTCTCTAAAACTGATTTAGGTATTTTCTGTTTTCCTGGTTTACATCTAGAGAAGGGGTTTGGTCACAGATCTATAGGCACATGTTTTACAGTGGACTTAGGAGAAAGGAAATGACTAAGGAAGGTATTTGATTGTTGTTAATAATCTGTCCAAGATACACTGTTTCTGCATCTTCATTTCTGAAGCTCTGAGTTATTCATAGTTACTTGTACTTTTCACCCATTAAATGTTTAACAGCTGGATTGGGCAGGAGGCTATTCGCTTATTTATGATAAATTCATAGCCTTAATTGTGATGGAGAAAGCTTTTTGCTAAATCGTATTAATGATGTGGTAATTCAGTTCCTTCAACATGTGACTGATACACTTGTCATATGCCAGCTAACACAGAAGTTTTCCTTTTCCTTGGGCAATCCCATCTTTATCCACTGCTAAAAAATACCCAGAAAGTTATGTTTAACTGTGGCTTGTATCTTTGAAGTTGGCACAAACCTTTTCTAATAGAATGCACAGTGCATATATTCAGTTACTGAAAAAAAAGTGGAACGCTCAGCTCATGAAGTAGCTCATTGGTAGGATTTTGGTGATAAAGGTGGCTGTGGAATAAATATTGAAAGTGTTCTATCTTTAAATGAAATGAGAACTTTTAACATAAATAAAGATGAGTGAAAACTGCTTCTGGAAGTAAACTGTGAGCATGGATAGTGGTGCACAAGGATTTGCTTGTAAAATGACCTGTATTGTTTGTTAGGATAGGCACATGGTAATAATTAGTGGGATACAGCTATTTTTTCTACAAGTGATTTATATTGAGCATACTGCAAGCATATACAGTACTATCAGCTGAAATGATGTCTCCTTCCTTTTTAATCCCACCTGTGTGTATTTTGTGTCCCCTGCTGATGTGTTTCTTGCCTCGATTGGTTAGGAGAATCACAGGCTACAGTACATCATGCTGTAGCTTTTCAAGTAGTGCTGGTGGCCTGCTGTATGATCTAGATACCGAAGAATTAGTACTCAATCAAGAGAGAAAATAATTCTTGCTAAGTAAAAGTGAGGGTTTTTTTGGAAGTGGGATTATGTGGAATTCTTAGAGAAAGATACTATCAGGATTTTCATATTCACTCTGTCTGCAAAGTTCAGTCACAGACTTCTTTGGAGGATTTCTATGAAAAGTATTCTATGAAAATTGCTGAAATGATAAACTAAAAATTATGTTCTACAGCATGCTTTTGTGCTAAGTTTTTTTTTGAAGCCATGTGTGAATGAGTCATGGTGAGAGTTTTAAATTATTAGAGGAAAGAAGGTACTGATACATCAATTTTATTTTTTTCCCCCCAAAAATGTAGTCCTGTTTTAAATCAAGCCTTCCTGAGTTGGAGATCAGAGGTTTGTAGTTTAAAATGTATGTGGAGGTTGAAAGTCTTGAAGTTTTTCTGGTTATTTTTTTGACATTTGTTAGTGTTGCTAGAATTCAGTCTTGTAAGTACATAGTAATGCAAAACTGTATTTTCAGTTACAGTGGTATTTTACTGCATGTAGGAGAAATTGATGGAATTTCAGTGAAATTCAAATTGACTTCCTTGAGCCATATTGGAGGATTTGAATTGCAGTTATGGAGAGGTGTGAGTGATGATGACAGTGTAAGTGGAACCGACTTGTTTGGAGTGGATCACTGACTGCATAGGAAGACAGAAACTTGAGAGTTAGTAAGTCAGGTTTTATTTTGTATGTTGGTTCAAGGCACGTTTGGACGTGGCACTTGGTGCCATGGTCTAGTCTTGAGGTCTGTGGTGATGGGTTGGACTTGATGATCTTTGAGGTCTCTTCCAACCTTGCTTATACTGTGATACTGTGATTTGACTTCAAAATGCAAATCTTGAGGGGCAATTGCTAGAAATCATTAAAAACGCTATGTTAAGGGGCAAAAAATGCTTGTGAAATACAGGAAAGAGAGAGTAATACTTAAACTGTTGTAATAAAAGTTTCCTTTGTCAGCATCTTGTTTTACTCAGCTTCCTGGGGTACATACTATGTAAGTGTGGCAAATATGTCTGGGTGCTGCTAATTACTCTTCCAGTCTTGCTGACATGACTAGTTCAATTTTTCCAAAATCTGTTGAAGATACTGTTTTGCTGAAGTAATATTTTTCATGGTTCGGGGCTTCTTTTTTACCTTGCCTGTGTTTTTCAGAGAAGACCAGTCTTAGCTGGTGAAACACTATTGCACTGGCATACTTCAGAACCGTCCAAGCTCATGTTACACTGAAAGCTGGGTGGCTGTGTCCATCTGCTAGAGGGTAGGGAGGCTTTGCGGTGGGACGTGGACAGGTGAGACCCATGGGGTGAGGCTAATTATATGTTTAACGAGGCCAAGTGCCAGATCATCCCCCTGGGTCACAATAACCCCATGGCAAGCTACAGATTTGGAGATGTGTGGTTGGAAAGCTGTGACTTGGAGAGGGACCTAGGGGTTCTGATTGTCAGTTGATTAAATAGGAGTCAGCAATGCCCACGTGGCCAAGAAAACCAGCGGCATCCTGGCGTTGTGTTTCAGGAGCAGAGGAAATGGTTTCAGGCTGTGTTCAGTTTGGATGCTAGGAAATACTTCTTCACAGAGAGGATTCTCAGACACTGGAATGGTCTGCCCAGGGCAGTGATGGAGTCAGCATCCCTGGAAGTATTCAAGCACTGCGTGGAGCTGATGCTTAGGGACACTGTTTGGTGTTGACCCCTCACTGCTGGGTTAGGGGTTGGACTGGATGATCTTGGAGGTCTCTTCCAACCAGATGTTTTCTGTGATTCTGTGAAATCTGTACATATAATTATGATGGTGGTGTTAGGTGATGTAATTAGGTTTGTTACAGATATAAACACAAAAAGGAAGCTATTTTATTCACAGGAGGTGCTAACATTTCTTCAATCGTGATTTGTCTATTGAAAAGTTTTCTTTTAAATGACTTGATTTTTCTTAAAGATTTGGATTCTTAGTGTGAAAGATGCATGTATGTGTTCCTTTCAAATAAGGATGACTAATGGAAAGCTGTTGTATGTATGTGCTCAGAAGAGAGTAATTTGGGTTTATCCCAGTTTTTGCTTTATAGAGGGAATGAGACTTTGATTTTGAGAAGTTGTTTGATTGTTTCCTGTAAGGCGTAAGTCTAAACACACATGGAGATGCAGTATATCTTGAAATTTTTTTTACATATCCGGCTTGGTTGAGTATTTCCTGCCACTTTTTAACAAAATATGCTGACTTAAAAATTTTACCTGTGCTGTTCTTAAGTCAATAAAACCATGCTGAAGTGTTGAGGCTGACATGCTGAAGTGTTAAGACTATCTTTTTTTAAACTGTAGTCCCCACTGTTGTAATGATTGTAGTTTGTAGTTACTCATGTTAGCTAAAAATTGTTGGGTGAGGCTGATAAAGCTCTGATTTCGATGAACTCTGTTACTTTGTACCCACATTGATTGTAAGTACCCATCTTCATCTTGTACTCCTGTTTCTAGCTTACTTTTGCTTAGGTTGATGATTACAGCGTCCTTGTCCAATGAAAGCTTGCTGTATCTCCCTCCATGACTCATCAGTAACTGTATTTGAAGTGTCCTTAGGGTTTTAGGCAGAGCACCAGAAGTCATTACTCTCCCTCAGGATCTGATTGTACTGTGTCTGAAGTGATGACAGTCTCTGGTTTGACTTTTTTTTTTTAAATACTTTTGTGTTCACGGAATTACAATAATGGTCTGGATTGGAAGGGACCTTCAAAGGTCATCTAGTCCAATCCCCTCTGCAGAAGGGTTGACCTCAGCCTAACGTCTTTGCAACCGAAATGAATGGTCCTGCCATCATTTTTCTCTCTTTCCCATCTTCCTCGTTCCTCTGCTCATTTGAGTTTCCCGCCTCAGTGAACTGAGTTGAGCTTACTGCTGGGGCATCAGGTAAGTACGAGGGTCTGCATGTTGGATAGGAGCAGGAAATTTGTGAACAGGCCAGTGATACTAATTGCATATACCACAATCTACCAAAGTGTTGTTTTGATTTGGTTTCCCTGCCCCCCCCCCTTTTTTTTTCTGTTACATTTTTCTTTTTTTCTATTTTTCTAGCAAAACATTAATGTTTAGGTTTAAAAACTTTACCTAGGATTCTTCTGTCCTTGTTCTAAGTCAACCTTAACAATTCAGCATTACTTTGTGGACTTTTTTAATTGTAGTCCTCATTATTATGGCTGCAGTTTGCAAATACTAAAGCATTAGTTATTAAAAAAAAAAAGTTGCAATTCAGATTTAATATAAATTCTGACAAAATAGAGTATGTTGATCTAGAAGAATGCTCATTTGTTTTATGCAGTAAGAATAGGGCATGTGTTTCAGTGCATTTAGTGATCAAGTGCCTAATACAGTTTGTGCATTATTCCATATAACTGAGTTCTTTAGTAGTCCTTCTGATATCTACCTTCTATGTAGGAAGACATTTCTTTTCTTTTAATGACAGTGAGATTTTCAGGTTAGCGTGCAGTGAACCTGGGTATTTTGGGCTTAATTAATGTGAAAAGGAAACAATAGTAAGAAAAATCATCAGTTGTTCTTGGGCATATGGTTCTCAGAAATCATGGTCAGCTGCTACTTGGAGGCTGATGTAGAAAAAGAACTCACCTACAAAGCACAAACTCATTTGCTCATGTAGAGCTGTATCACCCTACTCGTTTTGAGTTTGGGGCAATGAAAGTTGAGACTTTGAGGGATTTTTGCTGGATTGTAGATGTCTGATAGGAACATCTGGAGCAGGACATTTTATCATCTCTGTGTGAAAGTAGCTAGGATATCTGGCTGTCTTTGCATTTGACAGTTTCTATATTTATAGTCTCTCCAGTATTAATTCAGAATCTTTCTTATCTTCTATTTTACAGATCAGCAGCAATAACTAATCAGTGTGGTATGAGGCATTTAATTTCTTTTCTCAGGAGTTTTCGCTAACAGCAGTGGAACTGTTGGGCTTTTAAAGCATACTGGTTCTATATGATCAAGTGTTGGTAATATAGGCATTGATATTTTTAAAAAAATGTGTGAGGTGCAACAGTGGCATCCTTGTTTGGGGACACATACCTGGGAACACATCACCTGTTTGGGGAACAGTGAGTCTGCAGAACAGGGATTTCAGTCTTGAAAGGAGAAGGAAGGAGAAAGACTGATAATATTATCATCCCATGCTCACTGTGGCAGTCAAGTGAGGTTTGCATTGGTGATTTGGTTTAGCTGTACATTAGTTACTAGTGTAGCATTTTCACCTATAAAGACTGCATGTACAGCACACCACCTGTGTATTCTAAGAATACAGAAGATAGTGGCAATCATGTTAGAATTCATATGAGGGAATGCTGTCGTCACACTATAGCATCCTTCTTAGTCTGTCATGCATGGTAAATCAAATAGTGATTTGTGGAATGAGAAAAGGTGTTCTTATGTGTATGCAATTACTATAGCTTTTTTTAGACCAGTAATGGAAAATAAAATTCCTCTCAATACTAACCCATGTTCAACAGTAACATTTTAAGAAAACCTTTCTTAATTGAGAGTGAAAAAAACTCCTCCAACAGCCCGCCTAGAAAATTGTCTTAGGTGTGTGTTTGTCTGCCCATTTCAGTGATACGGGTACATCAGCCAGGAGCTGCAGATCTAAATGCCACCAAAAACTCATTGGAAATGTGAAAGTACCTATTAAAAGTACCAACAACTATGTCAAGTTTACTGTGGCCAAAACCTGTTATGGTTTTATTGCAGGGAAGGTGTTTAAATTTTGAAGTCAGAACAGTACATAGTGAAATCATATTATTATTAAAAGACATTTGATTTAAGGCTCAGTAACCCCAGGAGACAGGGCAACCTTGTTGATAATCCTGTTTGGAGGTAGGTAAAATTATTTACAATTCACTGAATCTTTGACAAGGTGACTTAGGAAGGGGTTGTGGCATTTGCTCCCTTTCGAACAGTTTAAAATAAGGAGGTACCTGAGAAATTACAGTTCAAATACCAGTCACTAAAAATACTGCACGATTCGGTTTCATTCTGGGAAGACAGAATCACAGAATGTATTTGGTTGGAAGAGCTCTTCAAGATCATTCAGTCCAACTTTCAGCCCAGCACTGCAAGGTCAGTGCTAAGCTGTGTCCCTAAGCACTGGATCCATGTGCCATTTAAATACCTTCAGGAGGTAGGAAGTTTTCATCTAGGTTAGGTACTGCATAGTATATAGTGGTGTGACCATAAATGCAGGCAGAAGAAATGCCTGGCAATAAGCAGGAGGCAGGCCAGTCCTCACTGAAAGCTTCAACTTGGATCAGCCAAAGCCAGTTGTGAAGCTTGACTAGCAGTTTCTAAAGAGATTGTTCTAATAAATATAACTGCAAATCCAAGAGCTTGTTACCACTGAAATAACTAATCTGTCTTCCATGCAGTCTTGTCTGCATCATCCTACCACTGCATTTGCCCTCACTTTGGAGTTGCTTCAGCTTTTTAGAACAACCTCCAAAAGAAGTGATAAAAGAGTGGCAGAGCTGGCAGAAAGGAGAGGGCAGGACTCATACCCATGTCTGTGAGAAAGAAGAGCAACATTGACTCTTGCATAGAGAGAGCTATCAGATTGACGGCAAGTGTGACTGAACCAGAGATCCACTCAGCCTCAGTAAAGGAAGAAGTGAGGTTAGCTTCCTGCCACCAAAACCAGTAAGGAATAGAATGATCTATTCCTTCCTCTACTGTGCATATTTTTATGTTGTTTATTCCATGCCCTGTCTTGCATCAGCTGTATCAGTCATGACTCTTCTGTACACTACTTTTAACTTGTGAGACAGAAATGTTAAGCAGTTTGATTTGCTTTGGGTGTTTTATCCTGGATTTAACAGGAGAAGAGTGTGCAGCCAGAGGCAGGTGAAAGAAATTGGAATAGTAAGCATGACTTTCTGCTGTTGTAGTTTTAGTGCTGGTTGTAGTGGTTTGCTCTGAGTAGTAAAACGGAGGGATTGCTGAATAATTTCAGAAAAAAACTTCACAGAAGGGAGATAATATACATAAAAGTGTAATAAATGTGAAAGAAATCTCTTGGAGGGAAACAAACTTCTTCACATCAAGTGATGGACAGTTACCAGTATTGAAGGAGTACTGAATCTGGTGAAGTCACAGCTTAGTACTGTAGTGAAACTGTACGTAGCATGTTAAGGACTATCAGGAAAAGGAACAAGATCAGTGGATAAATAAAGCAGTGCCTCATGACTGAAATATGGCAGTCAGTGCCTGCTCAGCATCTGAGGATGTTCACAGAATCACAGAAACATCCAGGTTGGGAAAGACCCTCAGGATCACCAAGTCCAACCTAGAACACTATTCTTCAAGATTCACCTTAAACCATATCCCTAAGCACCACATCCAATGACCCTTAAACACATCCAGGGTTGGGGACTCAACCATCTCCCTGGGCAGCTCATTCCAGTGCCTGACCGCTTTCTCCATGAAAAACTTCTTCCCAATGTCCACTATAAACCTACCCAGCCTCAGCTTGAGGCCATTCCCCCTCGTTCTGTCTCCAGTTACCTATGAGAAGAGACCAGCAGCAGCCTCTCCACAATGTCCCTTCAGATAGTGGTAGACAGCAATGAGATCTATATATAACAAGTGATTGATTGAGAGAAGCAACGTGGAACTTACAATATTGTGACATGGAAAGAATAAATTAGAAACATTTTTTTCACTATTTCTTCCAGTACAGGAAGCTTGCAGACAGTTTCTGACAAACAAGAGGAAATCAATCTCCATATGTGGGCAGTTAAAGGTGTGTGTGAGTCCGTGGTGTAGGATGTTAATGTTGAATGAAATTTCATCAGGTCAAACGGAGACTGAACAAGTTTGTAGAAAACATACTTCGTTGAAGACTGTTAAATACATAGATCCCATTTGTAGCAAACTGCTGCAGATTGAGCTAGTTTTTGGCTATTGTCATGTGTTTGATCATCACAGGATCACAGAATGTTAGGGGTTGGAAGGGATCTCTGGAGATTCTCCAGTCCAACCCCCCTGTCAGAGCAGGACCATAGAATTTAGTTCAGGTCAAACAGGAACGCATACAGAAGGGATTCCAGTATTCTTCCCAAGATGTCCACTTTCAGTCAATGTGAGAAATAGAGAAGTAGACTAGGTGCAAATTTGGTATGGCTCAGTGTGGTTGCTCTGCTAGAAGAACTCTGATGGTTTGGGAGTTACCTGCCCCCCCCCCCCAATAAAATCACCCAGACTAGACTCAGCCAGCTGGAAGTTAAGGAATGAAGCTATATTTACAGCTTAGCACAATTTACAAGCAGGTATATACACAATATACACAAGTACTTGCAGTTATATAGAAGTTAAAAATA